>OOFC01017970.1:0-29388 GCA_900323345.1 Pseudochromis fuscus
AAAGAACACTTGCTGTGAAGCAGCCGGGTGCGAGCAGCCCCCCGAACACAAAACACAACTAAACACTGGTTTTCTTAATGTTACAGAGAGAAGCTGTTCAGTCCCGATCAGTGGTCGCTGAGAAGTGTCCTGCAAGGCAAAGAGGAGGGAAGCGTCTTCCTGCTGCTCCTCCTCAGATCAGAGAAGTTCAAACGGTTTCTCACAAGGCGTCGTGATGTCAGAGGATGTGCAGAAAAAATACTGAGGCCACATGTTTGAAATGAGCTCGAGAGAGAGAGAGAGAGAGACGTCTATAAATACTGCAGCTGATTGTGAAGACAAAAGAAACTAAGATTTCATTTCTGGCTGTGAGGAGAAGATGAAGTCCACTCTCACATCTGTGCTTTGATTATAAAGCTGCTGATTAGCCTAGCTTAGCACAAGGTTGCTCCATCACTTCGGTCCAGATTGAGATACTGGATGGACTGGTGCAGACGTTCATGTTCCCCTGAGGACGAACTGCAATCACCTTGATGAGCCGTTAAATCTCCATCTAGCGCCATCATGAGGTCAGACTGAAAAACACATGAGCCTCATCCATATTTCTGCATGTCGTGCTAATTAGTAAATGTTAACATACATGCTAATGAGGCTAATGTGTGTGCAGCCTCTGGGAACCACAAGTGAGATGAAAGAGGTGGACAGCAGAGCATCCTGAAGCACGTCTCAGAAACCAGGTGTGTTAGCATCATTACAGGGGCTGAAAGATGAGCCGGCTAACACACATGCTAATGCACTTCAGCACCGTGTGCACAGAGCGGCTAACGTGGGGCAGACTCTGGGAACCAGCATCTGTCTGTTAGCATACGGCTTCATATTCCTGTACATGTGAGAGTCGTCTCCATCTTCTCCTAAAAACATCAAACTATCCCTTTACTGATTAGACCAGAAATCCTCTCCTATAAACCTGTCTGTGTGTGTGTGTGTGTGTGTGTGTGTGTGTTCTACTGAATCCAGCTGACGACGACCTCGACGCTGCTGCAGCTGAGTGATTGCTTCTGAGAAGAGTGAGTGTTAAACTTAAGTACAATGTGGTGCTCAAACACAGGCAACGGTACACAAAGGCATTCGTCTTAAAAAAAAAAAAAAAACATCAAAGAATGGAAAAAGTAATATGCACTTTAAAAAAACTTAAAAAACAAAGTTTTTTTTTTTTCATATGGCAGCCGTTGCGTCTTGTTGTGACTGAACCTGAAATCTTTGACACAGAAGTGCAGGAGAAACTCTCTAAACCCCAGATTAGATTATTACTCAGTTAATCCACCAGGTGGTTCAAGGCTTGACTGATGCTGCGGAGGAAACCTGCAGCATTAAGGACATTCGGCTTGAGCTCAGGAATGGTTACAACTGACGGACACTGTGAAGCTCCAGCACAGTAAACCCAGACACACAGCGAGGTGTCTCCCACAGCCTGGTTTCTCTCTGCCTCCAAAACTATAATTCATGTTAACAAGTCAGTGGATTATGGATCAATTGTAAATACGGTGTTACTGTTTGAATCATCAGTGAATGTGTCTGAATGGCTGTGGACCTGGTGGGTTTGGCACAAGCCTCCCCTCCATCTACACACACTCTACGTCGCCTCCTTTGGTTAATAATAAAAGAAGAAGAAGAAACTGAGATGAGCGAAGGTTAGCGGGGTGTGTCCCTCTGAGGAGAGTGCTCGCTGTTGGCAGCCCTTGTTTGGGGGGTTTGAGATTGACGAAGGCTGAAACACCCGAGCGGAGGTTTGGTGTCGGGGGTTCAGACTCTCAAAGGCTCTTCTGACGATCACAGTGGTTTAGATTTTCAACTAGAGGGAAAAAGGTTTGTGTAGAATGAGCGAGGAGACGCGACGAGGACGACCGCCGTGTCCGGGCGTCCCTCGCCTGTTTGTTGTTGTTTTGTTTGTGTGAGTGTGTTTGTTTTCTTTCCCGTTGTTGTTGTCGTTCCGGTCGAGTCTCAGGCGTCTGGGTGTGGCTGGCGAGTAAACTGTCAGATCGAGATCCTGAAAGAAAGAAGTCACATGGTCAGACTGTTTACATCTCTGTCACATCCAGACTGTTTATAGAAACGGACGAAGCAAGGGGAGGAGTCAGGGGCGGGGCTAGTGTGACTGACAGGTGGTCCATCTGAAAATCATTTCATCTTTAAGGAGAGATCAGGCTGAGGGTAAGATTCATCCTCATTGGACAGTGTCCTCAGGTTCAAGGTCAGACCCGCCCCCTCACTCCACCCTTCATATCCAAATATGGTCACTTCCTGCTCCAAACAAATGCTAAACTCCTGGCTTCAAAGTGTGAGTCCACAGATCAAAGGGTGACAGGTTGTTAGCTTTCATCCATCTCTAAACTGTCTGATTGTGTCTTTGATGTTCACACTGATCTCATATGACACACACACAGCAGAGGAACAGCTGACCGTGGACACACTCTGAGCTCAGATCACAGTCATCAGCACAGGAATAATTCTCAGCTGCCTTCATGTTTTCCTCTTGTGAATGAAAAGCTGCAGGATCAATGAATCTGGATCTTCTGATGATGCTCTGAAAACAGATGCTGCTCAGCTGGGATCCTGAAGCTGAGCAGCGTCACAGCCGAACACTTCAGATTTGTGTGTTGTGTGTTTCTGAGGTTCCAGCTGATCATTGATCTGTACTCACCTGGAACTGATCGAGTGCTGGGGTCAAAGGTGAGTCTCATCTGAAGCTCTTCTGCTGCTGCATCAGGCCGACGTTCTCATACACCCTGGAGCTGTCGTCCCTCATCCTGACCACACACACACACACACACACACACACACACACAGACACACAGACACACAGACACACAGGTGAGACTCTGCTTCCTCACACAGTGGTTTCAATGCAGCAGCTGCTCTGGGCTGCACTCACTCTGTGCAGGTGGGGGTGGGGATGGGAGTGCAGGGAGGCAGCGGGCTCTGCTCCCCTCCGGTCAGGTCGGACAGGGAGTATTTAATGTTGGTGTACTCGCGCCCTTTGATCTTACTTTTCTGTGGAGCAGAGAGCAGAGGGAGGTCAGAGAGGAACAGGAAATAAGAAGGAGGTGAAGCTGCTGCTGCTGCTGCTGCTGACCTGCTCCTCCTCGATGCGCCGCTGCAGTGTTTCTATGTAGTGCTGCACAGCCATGTAGATGAACCTGTACTGAGCCTCCGTCTGCACCATCCCCGAGCGCTGGGAACGCACCATCTGGATGGTCTTTGGCACGTCGATGTCACAGTCCACCCCTGCAGCAGCCGGGGGACAAAGGTTGAAGGTTCAGCTGGACATGTAACGTCCTGCACACACTCATCAGGACAGCCCAGGTGGACACATCTAACGGGACACCAGCTAACAGCGCTAACCATCAGTCAACTACATCCCAGTCACAGTCCCAGTCTGTACAGGACACACAGAGAACTGACAGCAGCTTCCTGCCGGACCCTCGGTGCAGACAGTCAACATTAAAGAAACACTCGGTGGTAATAAAAGAAAGTTTGGAATAAAAAGTCTTCATCATTAAAGTAACTCACATAATCTCAATCAAATAGATGAATAAAACTGCATGTAACAGATTAAAGTCTGTGGATAGAACCAGTTACAAACATGCAGCTGATGCAGTGATGTCAGAGTGATGTCAGAGTGATGTCAGAGTGATGTCAGAGGCTGGTTTCTACTTTCTTGGATTAGATTTCAGGGAGAGTCCTCGTTAGAAGACTAAAGTTACTGCAGATAACACAAACTCTACACTTCCTGTAGACATTTCAAAGTAAAACAAGAAATTCTTAATTTCTTTCAGCTTTTATTATGAAATGCTGACTAGATTTCATTTGGGGCAGTATCTTTTTTTTCATATTGACCACGACCTCAGAGATTATTAAAGACTTTTAATTGAACACTAGAAATCTGGTAATAAGTACAGAAATAAAGCAAAGTGTTTATTGATTGATAAGTTATTTGTTGTCCTCAGGATCCTCTGCAGTGCTACTATTACCAGCAACAACATACAAAATGAAAAAGTTAACTTTTACTTCAGTTTTAAATAACTTGTTTGAATCCAAAACTATTGGGGAGAATTTCAAAGTAGGTTTAAAATTACTTTCTAAAATGCACCAAACACACAAAGAATAATTGTGACCTGATCCTTTAAAGTGTGAACACGTCCACACAAGCAGCCACAGAAGAATCAGATCTGATGCAGACCTGCTGGACAGTCTGAGGATGAAGCTGCTGCTCTCAGAGCCTCTCACCTTTCTCTCTGATCACATCGATCAGGATGTCGATCACGATAAACGTCCCCGTCCGTCCGATCCCGGCACTGAAAGACACAGACAGCAGGCGTCCTCTGTTACTGCTGCTGAAGGTCAGAGAGCATCTCAGCTGCTTCATGCACCAGTCTCCATACCTGCAGTGAACTGCTATAGGTCCAGCGTCCAGAATGCTCTCCTGCTTCAGGTTGACCTCCTCCAAGAAGTCGAGGACGCCGCCCGGGTCGGTGGGGACGCCGTGGTCCGGCCAGGCCCTGAAGTGGTACTGCCACACTGTACGTTCTGTGTTGCCCTGGAAACAGATGAGACAGATTTTAAACGATCCCAACGAGGGCAGGAAGATAAGATTCTTCTCATGTTGAAAAGAAAAGGACGCAGCTCACCTGTCCAACTTTGGACAGCTTCAGCTCTCGGAGGATGTAGTCGTGTGCTGCCGTCTCTCGGACGTTGCGAACACGCATGGCGCCGTACTCCTTCAGCGCCGACATGTCCGGCCAGTACTTCACACACTTACTCTGGTCACACACAAAGACATTCAGACAGGAGATGAACGCACAAAAACTTCGGTTTTAAATATACAAGTGTATAAAATACATTCATCCAGTTCTGCAGTGATGGTTTTTCTCTACCTTCCCTCGCTCCACCTCTTTGGTCGTCATGACGATGACTCGAGAATTCTCCTGAAAAACCATCCTCCAGAAGTCACTGATGGTGTTCTGCAGGCAGCCCTGAGTGGCGATGTAGCTCTTCTTCACCTTCGTACTGTTACACTTTGGGTCCAGCTCCGGCTACACACACCACACACACACACACACACACACACACACACACACACACACAAAGATTTGACACACATTTAGTCAAGTGTTCGTAACCAACAGAAAAACAACAAACAAGAGAACAAACATTTAAAATTAATCACAAATTCACATCAACATACATACAACTTTACATCATTATTATTATCATCAAAGGTGTGTGTGTGTGCGTGTGTGTATGTGTGTGTTCCCTGAGAATGAGCTGAGTTTACCATGACAGCAGATACTACCATGATGATATTGGCGTTGATGTAGTCGGAGCCCGGCTCGTTCGGGTCCCCGTCGTTCAGAACCACACGAGTGTGGTCGACTGGAAACACAAAGGAGGAGAAGTCAGAGATCAGCTGATGGACTCAGGGAGGGTCTCACAGAGCAGAGCAGAGCAGAGCAGGGGGGTTCTCACAGGGCAGAATGTTCTTGTAGCGGTTCTTGTTCTTGTTCTCTGGTCTCTGGCCCTCCTTACGACTGTAGAGCAGTTTGCACTCTTGTTGCTGCAAAGTCTGGAAAGAGGAGGAGGAGAGTCACATTTCAATATGTCTGACTAATACTGTGTTATATTGTTTTTCTGTTCCCCGGTCTTGTTCAGACATTGTCAACTTCTGATCTACAAATATATGAAAGTATAAGTTCTACTGTTGTTCTGTAAATCAAAATATCCACATGATTCAAATGCTCTGAGCAGTGAACCACACTCACCTCAAACTCCTCCCAGAATCCCTGTTTGACTTTGTCCGTGGCCTCTGCCAGTTTGCTCAGCTCCCGAACTCGACTTTCGATCTCTGCAGCGTTGATGCGAGTAGTGTTGAGCGGCTGCGGAGGAGAAGCAGGAGTCAGGACGCCGACCACACACCAGCCGCCGACCATCGGGACAAATAAAGAGGAGACGAACCTGTTTGAGCTGGAGCACGGTGCCCAGAGTCTCCACCATGGGGTTCTTCTTGTAGTGCTCCACCAGGTCTGTGAGGGAGTCGAACTTCTCCCCTCCTCCCACGTCGTACTTCAGGTCATGCTGGTGGAGAACAGACACTCACATCAAGACGGGGACTTCACTCAGACACACAGCCGTTAGTCAGCAAACAAAAAATGTCCCGTGTCCCCCATGTCTCCTCTGAGGACAGACAGTGTTCAGGATGATTTCTCCACACAGACAGGAAGTGATGGTTTTTTTCTTCACAGTATCAGCAGCACTGTGTTGACTTGCTGCAGAGACGTCTCACTCCCTCTGCTGACAACAGACTCTCTTTCCTGTCGACCAATCACTGCGCCGTGCTGAGCGCTGTGTGATTTACCTGGCAGCGGATCATGACGTGAGTGACTTTGGGTTTGCTGTCGCTGCTGTCCGTCTTGTCGTCTCCGGTCCGGACCGACAGGACGAAGTCCCCCGGGTGGCTCTGACTCTCCCGAACCAGGAAGCTGCCGTTCTTTCCTTTCTCCGTCAGCAGCTTCTCGGCCTCTCGGCCCGACAGGTGTCCATGAAACCATCTGGAAGAAGATGTCAGACTGTGAATGTGGTGGACTCTGTCTTTAGAGAACATCACTTTACTGAAGGCAGCAGAGTCAGCTGTTTCAGGTCACACTCTGCAAAACATCCACATTTCTCAAACTATGACAGAAATATAAAGCCTGACTTGGTTTCAGTCCCAGAGATGAACTCCCCTGCAGTCTGACAGGAGCTGGACTCTGTTTTTAACCAGGATCCATTTCCTCTGAAAGTCGCTGCTTTGGTCTATTTTTGAACATCTTGGTTTTATTTTCTCTTTCATATTAAAATGTCCCAAATATATCTCATGCTGCAGCAGCAACACTGGAGCTGGAAGAATAAAATCTTTTTACAGCATCAGGATCATTCATGTTGATCTACAGGTTCCACCTTCTCCACCATGATCCTCTGAAACAGATCTGCAGGTTTCTGTGGTGATGAACTGAGTGACTCTGGGGTTTGGACTGTGGGATGAAACCAACATCAGTTCCACTTTTAACTCTTTAGTTTCATTCTGATGCTGAGCTGATGAAACTTCCTCGGATTTCATTCAAACTCCAGCTCCCAGCAGCTTCACACTGGGCTGTGAACCCCTCCTGCGAGAGGTGGAGGTCGCTGCTCGATGGAGCTAAGACGACCACATCATCCCAAAAAGCAGAGACGAGATCCTGCTGCTGAACCCGACCCCTCCACCACCCGGCTGCACCGAGTCCAGGGGTTTATATCAGACACTGATGATGTCAGCGTGATGAGCAGATCTTGTTCTTTGACTGAAGAAAATCTTGGAAAGTGTCACTCAGAGTTTTACAGAGGGTGATGTGATGTCTTGGCACCGTTTAGTTTGGCCAAATTTACTCAGGTTCATACAGTTGATCAAACTAATGTTAGGCTGGTGCTCCTGTGCAGCAGCTGATGAAACCACTAAGCTCTAATTTACCTGATTTGTGAGATTGGGAGAGACAAAGGTCACTCTGCAGATTGAGAAATGATGAAAATTGGAATTTATAAATAGATGTGATCTGGACCAGTGCTGAGCAGAACTGAGGGGAAACCTTCATCCTCTCCATCATCACGCTCACCTCTCGGAGGTGGGGTCGGCACAGTTGAGCGGATACTTGAGTTCGATGACGTCTCCGTTTTTCTCCTTCAGCTGCCCGTGATGCTCCATGTAATACTGCACCAGCTCTGCCAGCGTGGCGAACTTCTCCCCGCCGTACAGGTCGTAGTAATCTCCTGTGTTCTGGATCTTGATGTGGGTGACGGCGCCATTTCTCCTGCGGGGAAAGAAAAAGCTGCCGTCAGGTACGACAACGTCATCACAACACAAACCGAGATGAACAACACCTGAAACAGCCAAAAAAATATCTGATTATTATTACTCCACATTTATTAAGGTGAATTTATTCTGGTCAAATGTGAGAGATTATATCTTCAAAGAAAAACTGAAAATATCACAAGATACTTTACACCTTTTCAAATGTAGTTGCTCATTTTTGTGATTTTATCTGTCAGTGGATGAAATTTTTAATATTTTACAAGCTCTTGTTTTTAGAAGTTTTTATTCATTTTAAGGCTTAATTTTTTTATGCTCTGACCCTCCATCATACATCTGCTTTAAACTAATACAGCAACTTATACTTGTTTGATTTGTGTCTGCGTTTACTGTAGACACCTCTGTACCACAGGAAATGTGTCTTCACAGGTTAATAATATGAAATCAAAATAGGAATAATACCTTATAACTGCATCTTAATTAGTTTACTGACTAAATAATGATCTGCAGCTATTCTAATAAAGGTTCAGACATTATTCCTACTTCTTAAGTTGATGATTTAGTCAGAGCTTTATATATATATATTTTTTACATTTATAGGCCAAATAGTTATTTGATTAATCAAGAAAAATGTTGTAGGAGGAGCAGTAACTTTTCAGGCTGTTGGTTGGATTAAATAAGCAACATGACAACATCACTGGGCCAGGATTACCGTATTTTCTGGACTATAAGCTGCTACTTTTTTCCGACTCTTTGAACCCTGCAGCTTAAACACCAGTGTGGCTCAGTATCGGCGGCACAAAGCTCGTTAGCTTTTTACAAGCTAGCAAGCTCCGTGCCGCCGATACATTTAGCGTTGTCACATCAGACCCGGTCACAGTGGACCACATGAAACTGTTCAAATAAAATCAATAGGCTTATAGACAGGAGCGCTCAATAGTCCGAAAAATACGGGAATAACATTTTGACGTTTAGCATTTCTGTGAGGGGCAGTGTATTGTAAAATACTCAGACATGTAGGTGATGATGGGAATATTCCTGAGCTGTCGCCATGTTTGGTCTCTGTGATGCTTTACACATTCATCTGAAGAATCCTGATTTGTTTTTGTCACGTGACGCAGAGACTTTTATTTTGGCGAGCCTATAGATTCTTTATAGAAATGGACGAAGCAAGTGGAGCTAAAAAATGAGGCCAATGTGGAAGTGCAACACCCCCGACGGCCACTAGAGGCTGGCTCAGATTGCTTTACAAGTTATTTCACTGTATTCACTTTACTGGTTTCTGGCCTGTGCTGTGGTGGGACTGGTTTCCAGGAGGAGACGGCAGGTGCGTCTGTGCAGCACTAAACTAACAAGGAGGCAACGTTAGCGACGACCTGGTGGACGTCCAGCAGCTTGAGAGCCAGATGGTTCTCTCAGGACCACAGCTGAACACTAAAAGCAGAGTAAATATTAGAGCTGCAGTTATCAGGTGGACACAAACACGACTCCCAATGAGTGATGATGTTGCTCCATGTGAACCAGCCACAGTCCGTCATGATGTGCATATACACTAAGAAATGTTGGGTTCATTTCAGCCTGTATCACCTGAGCCTGCAAACACCCACCTGGACTTTTTATGCTGGTTTTGATTTCAAATGTAACCTGAAGAATCTAACATTCATGTGCAGCTGCAGTGTTTTTTTCCACTAAAACTCTAAAATCAAATTCAGTTTTTGTGTTTTTCTGCTATTCTTGCTTCAGCGTCCTTATTATTACACTCTTACAACATGGAGTATATAGTAAATTGGCCACTTTGCTGGTTTCTGTGAGAGGCACTAGTAAAAAAAACTACTATGACACTGTATTTACTCTAAAGTGCAACATCTCAGCTCTCAGGATCTGTTGGAGTTTGTTTGATTGTGTGAACCGAGACATAATTACGATAATCCAAAGACGCATGTGCAGACCTGTCGCCGATGATATGCTCGGAGGTAAAAGGTTAACTGAACAACAAGGGTGTGAAACTACAAATGATTGTGTAAAAACTACTAAATGAACCCAGCATGTACTCAGAGTGATGTTTACCCAGTTCTGGGTTCAAACAACCCAACATTTGTCAGTGTGTATGTCGTCCTCAGTGGGATGTTTCATATATAATAAATGATTTTAGGAGAAGAATAAAAGAGTCTCCACACTGATGCTCGACCTTGTTAGAACCGCTCCAGAGGAGGAGGAACAACCTTTAACTAATAAAAAGTTTGTGGTTTTATCTCCGGAGCTGTGGAGCCATAAATTCTTCAGCTGAAGTATCATTAACTCCTTGCAGTGTTATTTCTGTAACCGTCTCATATTTGAGTCGTACACTCTCTCATCTTCCACCATATTTACTTCCTAGGAAACAAAACAAGTGGAGCTGGTCCTGTGGAAACATTTCCACTGGGAGACGGCAGCAGCTCCTCCTCCTCCTCCGTCACATTTCAACTGGAAGCCACTGACGGTTACATTCTTCACATCACCACAACTTCTCCTTCTCTATGTCTCCCAGATAACAGACACCTACAGTGACTCAGCGGTTTAAAACGGTCTGTCTGGTCAGTATCACCAAAAAAATGTGGGCTTTTCTTGAACATCATGGTTTCCCATCATTGAACCTCAGTGTTGTTGCTGTGTTCAGTTTTTGTTTTAAATCTTGCTAATAACGGATGTTGTTCATTCAGACTCAGATTATTCAGGAGTCCTACAGAGAACTTCAAAGGACATCAATCACAGTGTGGAGATTCACCACATTACAAAGAGAACCATTCAGAACCACACACTGAACAGAACAGATGAAGCTGGTGGAGCAGGAGGAGTTTGGTATTTGAACGTTGCCATGTTGGTTTTTTTGGAGTTTGACCATTGAACCCGAGGACATCAGTGCCCAACACCAGACCTCTTGATCAAGATAACCACGCCCCAACTCCTCCTCTTCCCTCAGCCTGACATCTACTTAATTATCAATTTAATTGCTTTGTATCTGAACGTGGCCATGTTGGTTTCTTTAGGAGCCAGAAGTGACCATATTTGGATATGAAGGGAGGAGTGAGGAGGCAGATCTGAACCTTGAACCTGAGGACACTGTCCAATGAGGATGAGACTGGAGTTCACCAATGAGTGAGTCTCCAAACCACCTGTCAGTCATTGGAGACCAGAGCTGTCAATCAGACTAGCCCCGCCCCTAACTCCTCCCCCCAGATCTCTGAGAAGAAGAGTTGACTTTATCTAATGACATCAGAATGACTTGTGGAGAAATGTACTGATGAATATTTCAGGATTAAAAATGAGGATTTTTGAATTGAAGTCAGTTGGATCCAGCACCTTGTGGTCATCAGTGGTATGGCAATTTTTTGGACTGAAGCACTGGCCGCACTTTTTTTGTGTGGTTGTTTTAATCTCACTGTTTTGACTCCATCTCTGTACTCCTCCACTAAAACCACAAAAACACTTTGTTACTGGTGCTAAACTGGTTGTTCTTTAACTTTGTTTTAAACATGACGTGATGTGTGCCGTCACTCACCGTACAGAGAGGGTGAAGTCTCCTGGATTACTTTTACTGGGTCTGGCTAAAAAGCTCCCGTCCACTCCTCGGGTCAGCAGGAGGTTTTCTGCCTCCACACCTGTGATGTTGGGGTGAAACCACCTGAGAGAGGAGGACAGAAGAGGAGCATCAGCCTCAGTCTTTGTTACAACACAGTGGAACATGCTCACTGTTATTTTCACTGTAAAAAAGTAGGTTTAGGAGGGTTCAAATAAAAATGTTGGCACTGTGCTGCATTGGACACATTTAAAAAAAAAAAACAGACTTGCACCACAACAATGTGAATCGGTGGCAGCTTAACATAACAACCTAGTGCACATCAACATACCAGCATCACTACAGTGGCTAAAAATCTCAATGTGGTCTTTACAGACGTCATTCTTGAGGATGAGGGACAGAGGAGTTTTTAGGGGAGTGTGTTTTCAGTGTTAAGTGAATGGTGTGCTCCATCAGGACAGATATAGACAGTCTTTCGTCTTTACTGGAAAACAAAGTCAGTTGTAAGTGTGCTTCATGTCTCCGGTCTGTGCTTCATCCTCTTCCAGGCCTCTGAGGACGTCTCTTCTCTCCTCGTCTTGTTCCTGATGTCTACACAAGAAATCTGCCCTCTTCTCATCAGATGATGTTGGGCCATCTTTAAAATCTGATCTTTAATCCACTGTCTTCACTCTGCCTGAAAATCTTTAACACCTGAGACTTAATATCACATCTATTTACTTCATAATGGTACCACTGCACCCTCTGTTTACGTTTAGCTACAATATTAAATCTACTGAATTTATTCCCCAGTTTTAAGGGTTTTCTTTTCCAAATCAAGAGTCTATTCATTTTATTTGATATTTATTTAACCAGGTAAAAATGTTAGAGAACAGGTTCTCATTTCCAAACATGACCTGAGCAATATGAACAGAAGTTGCTCATATTGCAGCTTACTGTTTTATTTCTTGAGTCAGAGGAGTTTTATGACAATGTGTATTTAGTAAAAGTTCAGTTTATTTCAGTCAAACTTACAATCAACATATAAAAAAAAAAAAATCAGTAAAAAACAGACAGAATATTAGCAACTAAAAATGTAACGACCAAAAAGGTGCAGGTTGAAGCTTTCAATTATATGACTGATCATTTTTACAGTTCATTGACACAGCAGTCATCTCATTGGACGGACACACATCTATTCATCCATTTCTTAGTGTTTGTTCTTACTCTTGTTTTTTAAACATACATGTTCCTCTCAGTTCATATGAACTCTCTCAGACAGCTTCTGTCTACAGTCAGGGAGCAGATTATTGTCCACTTTATACGCTATTATTAATGAATAGTGTGCTATGTACAGTACAACACTGCAAAGTTGTCTGTCCTCGTGTCTTTTCTGACTTTCTGTTTTCCAGTACAGACTCAGGACTGTCTGGATATTTGGTTTAAGTCTTCATCGTCATCCAGGCCTCCGTGGACATCATATGTTTCATGTCTCTCTCAAAATTACCCTCGTCTGTTTCCTGTTGTCTACATAATAAATCTGCTCTATTCTCACATCCTAACAACTTTGAAATCTTATATTTAATCCACTGTCTTCATTCTGCCTGAAAATCTTTGACACTTACTAGAACATATATTTACTTTATACTATCATCCTGACTTTCCACACTATAACACCACTAATGTACCCTATTTCTTGGAGGCTCTCTATTTGTTTCCCACTTGAAAGTGTTTTCATTTCCAAGTTAAGAGAATATGTCTAAAAACAAATCCCCTAAACTTGGACGTAACAAACGTCTCGGGCTGAGACAACAGCTATTAGCATAACAAACCCATTCAGCGCGAGTTTCACGTAAATAACAGAAGTTAGCTAACCTAAACTTTACCTATTACTAACCACAGTGTATGGCCAACAGCTAACCGAGCCCTGTGTGTTGGCTGGCACTGTTTCATTGTTGTTTATCCACATCTTCACATCGGGCTCCAAGTTGCCGGGTGTAAATGAAGCTGTCCGGAGCTAAGCTAGTTCCCTGCGGTCGGTTTGTTTCCAGAAACGTCGGCACGAACCGGATCTCGACATAACTGAGCCCTAAAGCCAGCAGGGTTTTAATTAAAGTTAGCTGGCTCGGTTAACATGACGAGCAGACATTGTTTTCCAGGCAGCCCCCCTCTTACCTCCGAGATGTCATTTTTTTCGTTCCTCACTTCCTCGCTGGCAGTTAGCAGTAGCTTCAACTAGCTAGCTAACGTCTCCGACCGTTTCTGCTTCAATCCCGGGATTTAAAGTGCTTCATCGGTTCACACCCGGTAAAGACGGGCACCGAAACCTAGTTAGGCATCCACCGCGAGTGTTTAACAGCGTCCGTTACACACAAAAAAGTCTGTAGGCCTCGGCCCCGGAGACTTCACAGCAAGTCGATTATTGGACGTCACCAAACATGCGACAAAATAGAAGGGTGCGCGGATTTTTTCACCCTGGGCGGCCGCTCGGCTCCCCTCCGTTAATGAAGCCACAGAACTCGACCCGTCCGGCGAACGGCGTGACACAAATTAAAGAGCCCGATCACTTTCACCCCCCGCGCATGCTCATTAAAAGCGTACTTTGTGATACAGCGGCAAGAAGCGGCAGAAGCGGCGCGGAATTTCTCTTGGAGCGTTCGCCGCACACGCGTCAACGCAAAAGTTAATCACAAAAGTAGAAAAGGAGATGGTAATAAAGGGAAAATGGATATTCCAAGAATTAGATTCACCATAAACACCTTAAATGTTAGGAAAGTGCAACATTTTCCCCTGTGCAATCTTGTTTATATTGTAGTACATTTTTATTTATTTTAATTGTTCATATGTTGAGGAAAAAAATGTCACAAAGTTGTAAATCATTATATCTGAGAAGTTAGAACTAAGAAATATTGATATGTTATTCTAAATATCAGCAAATCAATTTTCTATGAATAGCAGTGCAATACAAATGAGAATTTGTTATTGTAACTATCCTTTGTTTTCTTAAGATAAGAAATTGATCTTATCTCATTAATTTTTCCGTTTCAGTGGTTTTCTCGAGGTCTTGAGTTATTTTTCTAGTTTTCACAAGAAAAACTTTATTTATAAGATAATTTATCTCGTTTTCTCAAGATAAAAAATTGAGTTTGTTAAGAACCTTCGTTTTGTCCAGGTAACAAGATGAATGATTTATCTTGAGAAAACAAAGTCTGTTTTCTTGAGGTAACAAGATAAATTATCTAAAATTACTGAGAAAAAAAAATCAAGATCTCGAGTAAATCACTGAAATTAAGTTGTTATCACTGTAAAACGGAGAAAATAAAATGTTTTAGGGTGTCCGGAAACTGTCGAGATAACAAATTCATCTTGTTATCTTGAGAAAATGAAATGAATTATCCTAAGTTTGTTTTCTCGAGATAACAACAACACCACTCGAATTAACTTGTCATCTCGGGAAAACGCAGGAAATATAATGTTTTTAATCATGTCCTTTTTGGGCTTCCATATGTTTGGTCCTCTGTAATAAACAGGAGAATTGTGGCTTCAGATTTTCTGCCTTCGCGCTTCGCCCTGCTCTAAGGTTTGTCCCTCGCCGGTGTCCGTTCAATAAGCCCGTACGTGGCAGTCAGAGAGCAGCACAGCAGCTGAGCCTGGTGCGGCTCCTCACCTGCAACAATTCGCTCACTCACACTGACATCCTGCAGGATTTACCGCAGCGAGGACTCTTTCTTCTCACCGTCAGCCGCATTATAACGTCTGAGCCATGTTCACCGTGTCGGAGCTGGTGGTCCTGATGGCCGTCCTGTCCGCCACCGCGTCCGGATACTTCGTTAGCATAGACGCCCATGCTGAGGAGTGCTTCTACGAGCGGGTCAACTCCGGCACCAAGATGGGCCTCATGTTTGAGGTGGCCGAAGGAGGCTTCCTGGACATCGACGTCGAGGTGAGATGTTTTCACACAGGCACCAGAACGACCACCTCACGCGGGCTAACAGGTGCCTCTCGTTAGCATTAGCCGCGAGCCGGATTCAGAAGGCCTCTGCTAGCGTTAGCCGTTAGCTAACCGCCGTCTTGTCTGCGTGACGTCAGGTGGAAGTATTCAGTTTAGCTCCTGGTTTTTAACAGTTACCTCTTTATCTGGTGTACGACCGTTTCAATTTGTGGACAAAAATATTACAGAGACTTTTATCTGGTGATAGGCGTCCGGTACATATGTGTTAATTATTCATAAGGATTCAGGAAGTGCAGCGTTAGCATTGGGGTTAAGCTGCTAGGTAACTATGTAGCTAGTAAAGTGTTTATAAATACATGTAATACTTTGTAGGACTAAGTTAGGTTAAGGGTATTTTTACTAGCTTTTTGTGGACGTATTGATCTCGTATAAAGTCTAAAATAGGACGGTTTAGTGCCACTTAGTTGCTACCATATGTTTCCATCCCATTCATATTAAAGAGGACTGGTGATGCAGTCCTTTTTACTGTCATCTGTTATTGAGAGTGGAGTCATTTTTTACTGTAAATTGTATTGTGGCTTAGCAATAGTGACTGTGCACTAAATAAATGGCTATTTATTGTTATTTATGTTTTTCAGACTTTTCCTGTTGTTTTCATGGGGTGTCTGACTATTGTGTGTGTAAATTACTGGACACCTTTCCCTTCAGGGGGATCATTAAATTATCTATCTATCTTCCCCTGTCATGCAGCAGTGTTTTTTACCCGCACATTTTTCTTTTCTGTTTCCAGATAACAGGGCCTGATGGAAAGCAGATTTACAAAGGAGACAGGGAGTCCAGTGGGAAATACTCGGTGGCAGCGCACATGGACGGGACCTACAAGTTCTGTTTCAGCAACAAGATGTCAACCATGACACCAAAGATCGTCATGTTCACGATCGATATCGGAGAGGCACCTAAGGGCCAAGACATGGAGACGGAAGGTACACATCCACACACATGTCTGTGGACAACAGAGAAACACATTTATAATATATTTATATATTTAACCTTTTTCCTGATGATTAGTGCAAGCCAGGATTATTAAACTTGTTTTGTTGCTTGCATTAGTTTGCTCCTTTGTGACTTTACCTTGGGCGCTTCTTTCCTCTTTGTAGGTGGTGACAGCTGGGATGGTAGGGCACACAGGGAAACAGACTTTTGAGTTTGTGATGCACTGCAGAGTTTTCTCTAACCAGTTGTTGTTTCCATAGTATAAACTAATATTTGGCATTACTGCTGTGCATAGAAGAAGCTGTGGTGTTTGTGAATGGTTTGCACAACATGTATGAAGTAGAAATGTCTTTGGTACTGAGACGGCATCACTTGTCACAAGTGTGAAAATGTTCAGCATGAGCTGCATAAACCCTGTGCATGTGTTTTTAAATGCAGAACCAGTGTTGTGAGTCGGAGCTGATGGATTACCTTTGGTCTTTTTTCTTTGTTTGTTTTTTTAGCTCACCAAAACAAACTGGAGGAGATGATCAATGAGCTGGCGGTCGCCATGACAGCCGTAAAGCACGAGCAGGAGTACATGGAGGTCCGCGAGAGGATACACAGAGCAAGTAAGGACATAAATGGAAAGTAAATTTAACAATTCGGCATAAAGAGCATCCTCATGAATTGTTTCTTCTCCCCCTCCTTCAGTCAACGACAACACAAACAGCAGAGTCGTCCTGTGGTCGTTCTTTGAAGCTCTGGTTCTGGTGGCGATGACACTCGGACAGATTTACTACCTGAAGAGATTTTTCGAAGTACGGCGAGTGGTGTAGTGCGACTTCAGCGACGATCCCTCTGTGTCCTCCACTGTTTTTTGTTTTTGTTTTCCTCCAACAACAACAACAACCGAGACAGTTATTTACACTCTGGAAAAATGAGACTGGCAGTTTTGAGTAAAAGCCTACATTTGATTGGATCTCAGATGTTCTGTTCTCCTGTTACCTGTTTGGTTCCTCCTTTATAAATGTTATGTATGTTTGGAACAAATGGCCAAAAGATTCTGGGATAGTTTTCATTAGTTTTTCCTCTTTTTTTTGTCTAATAGATTTTATTTTGGTCCACTATTGTTTGATAATTATAGCTAATTACTACAGTTTGTTGCCTGTTGCAAATTTGACTGTGAGGCTGATAATTTGAAGAAACTGCACTCAGATGAATACAAAAAAACAATGGATAGGCATGTGTGGAGAATGTTGCCCTCATAAGATATTAAGAATCAAATGATAAAGAAAAAAAGGCAAACATGAACAGAGGATGCATTAGCTTATTGTCTGAGGTGCAGCTGGTTTTAGTTCCTGATGTCTGAAGCCAAGTGGAGACAATGTGCCAGCAGATGTGTGTGATATCTGCCCAATGTGTTAACGCTCTCAAACAACAAATTGCACTCCTGATGAACACGTCTAAATACCTGAAGGATTTCCATTGCAGCTGGTCTTTAAGGGAAACTGTACAGCTTCTAGCACTGTCCGTCGATTCATAGCGATTCACACCACGAGGAGAGTGGGACGGTGTGGCTCACTCCCACATGTAGAGTGATTTCTTGGCTTAAAAAGTTCACATTTGATTTCCAAACAGATCTCAAAACTTGGCTGCATGGTCTGGATGAGCAGAGGTGGGGGGTGGATTTTAACTGAACTACTTGGGGTGAAACTCCAAAGTGAAGTGTAGAGAAATACTGAAATCCATGTTACATGCTGGTGGGCTGGGGGTGGGAGGGGTCTGACACCTACTGACTGCTGTGTGCTTTAGTTGCTTCTACTATAGTTATTTTGTTGGGGTTGGGGATTTTAAATTATACGATTGTATACAACTTTGAACTGTTTTTTTTTTCTTTCCCTGGAGCATATTTGGAGACATGCAACTGTTGACCTGTTACCTTCTTCATTCCTCGTACAAGGTAAAAACTAACAATACGTCCAGGGCTGTAGCGTCACATCCAGCACCACGAGTGTTGCACGTCTCCAAATCTGCTCCAGTTTTGTATAAAAAACAATCTTTGGTGAGCTCAGGCAGGTTCACCTGCTCTGTACACAGTCTCTCCTTTTTTTGTGACTACAACAAATCTGCTCAATGGATCTGTACAAATGTAGAATGGTTGTCTGTGGAAAAATGCCCCAGGTTTCATAATAAAGCCAATATTCTGTACAATTACTTGGATGTCTTTGTAAAAGGTGGTGGTGGTTCGTTGTAATCAGAGGGAGAACTCGCAGCTCGACTCATCAGTAAATATTAACGTCTTCATTTCATCATCACCTGGAGCTGAGCTGTGAACTCGAGCAGTTGGACCTGTGCTGTCCTGGTTTGACAAGTTAGACTGTGTAGTGGTATGTGGCCTGAAGAAAAACACCAGGATAGAAACTTCTCAGCTGCTTAAGGAAGAGTCAATGAAACCTACAGAGGATTATATCTGTAATATTAGAAATATGAAAAATGTCAGGAGTATTTGAGCAGGATGTGTGACAGTCCTAATGCCACGACTGAGCTGCCATAATACAGTCTGATGCTGCTTTTCTTCTACGTGGTACCAGCTGTATTTACAGAATATTAATCTACATATTAATGTGACAATGAAAGTCTTTTACATCAGCATGACTGTGGCTTCAGAATAAGCTAAAAAGAGATTCAGTGGTATTATTGTTGACAACTTTTAGACACAATACGAAACCATTTCCATGACAGATGCCTGCTGAGAGTGGTGCTGACTGTCATGATACTGAAGGGTTTGATAAACTCATGTATATTTGAACCTTCGTGTAAAAAAAGGTATTTTTAGTAAGAATGAAAATAAATATTCGAGAAAAAAGAAGCAGCAGACGACAGAATATGACTGAAAGGAGGAGGAAGAGGTGAAGATGAAGGAGGTCGAGGAGGAGGAGGAGGACCACTGGGAACAGCGAACACGTCACGCGGAACCATCCACAGACGGAGCTTCAGTTCCTACCCGGAGTGTAAACAGCAGCGCACCGGGAAGCAGCAGCAGCAGCGTGGAGCGGCTCAGCAGCATCCTGCTAACACCGTGGACATGGACAACACCACGGACGGGACGTGGGACAGTTTACCTGTGAAACTGAACCAGAAGATCCTGCAGACGCTCGAGGAGCTGAGGTTCAGTCACATGACTCCTGTACAGGTGATGTCACTGTAAACCCACTTCACTGTAAACTCACTGTACACGCTGCACTGATCTTCATATCATCTCATTAATTACTGTTGTTTCCAGTCTGCCTGTATTCCGCTGTTCATGAGCAACAAAGATGTGGCTGCTGAGGCGGTAAGTTTAACCACAACTAAACCAGTTAACTGGTTTATTTAGATAGAAAAACTTTCTATTTGGATTAAACTGCCTTTTTAAAAAAGCTGGAAACTGTCTGAAAACCACGTTTGTCTGTTCTCTACAACTTTAGTTTTAATAGATTTTTAGTGATTGGCTCAGAACAAACCAAACTACATAATTTGTAAATATATTTAGTTGTAATGATGATGGAATCAGTCATGATGACAAAATAAATCATCAAACCAATGCAACAGATGAAACGTGTTAATAACAAGTTCATGAATATTTACTGGTTAAAAGTCAGAGAATATGTTATAATATATGCTTTTATTTTGTAAGAGCCTAAATAAATAAGTGGATGTCTCTGCACGTGGCAGCTCTGAGATGTTTTCTGCTCGGCACAGTCGTGGTTTTTCCGAGTCACTGCTGTGTGTTTGTGTAGCTCACCACACATCCTCTCACTGCAGGTGACCGGCAGCGGGAAGACGCTGGCGTTCGTCATCCCCATCATAGAGCTGCTCCTGAAGCGAGAGGAGAAGCTGAAGAAGATGCAGGTGAGGGTGACGCCGAGGCCTCGATGGCTGTTCACGTGTGGTTTCAACCTGCTGCATCAACTCCAGTGTCTGTTCCCTGCAGGTCGGGGCTCTGGTCATCACCCCCACACGAGAACTGGCTCTGCAGATCAGTGAGGTCATGGAGCAGTTTATTCACAAGTTTCCACAGTTTACGTGAGTAGAACGTCTCAGTGGATAAGAAGTTATTCAACAAATTATACTGAATTATGATTGATAAGACACAAAGTAAAACTTGTTTGAAGTAGAAAGAACTAGTTCAGCTGACCATGACAGAAGTGGCCATGTAAATAACCAGAAACTACATCTCCTGAACACTGCTGCTGAACCAGTGAAAACAGAAAACTGACTCTAATGTTGAAACCAACTTTACTTCCTCACCTTCAGGGAGGAAAAAGGTTGAATATGGGAATTTGTTTCTTTTTATAATGGTGTTTTCTCCTGTTTTTGCTCTGCAGGCAGATTCTACTGATCGGCGGCAGCAACCCGATCGAGGACGTGGAGAAGTTCAAGGATCAGGGGTATGTGACATCTTACAATAAGTGAAAATAAATGTAAAATACCTGAGAGGAAGAGAAGACCCATGCAGGAGGTCTGCAAATAAAAACTAGTCTGTAGCTGTTGTCTGTATCTGTCCACTGTCAGCTCGCTTGTAAACAAAATGATGCACCAAACCAAACATCTGTTGCTATGGTGACAACAGTTCTGCTGGAAAAAGGTGGAACTGCTCCATCAGAGTCCCTGATGTTCCAGAGAGAACATGAAGAACATGTGTGTTTCTTTGTGACGGTTCCAGAGCCAACATTGTGATCGCGACGCCGGGACGCCTGGAGGACATGTTCAGGAGGAAGTCTGACGGTCTGGACTTGGCGAGCTCGGTTAAAAGTCTGGACGTGCTGGTTCTGGATGAGGCCGACAGGCTGCTGGACATGGGCTTCGAGACCAGGTAGGGAGCAGGAAGTGGATATTTATTGGGAGAAGAAATGATGTCTGTACCATTTAAAAACTGCAGGTTTTAGAGAGATGGGTGAAAAAACAATGAAATGCTTTTTACAAACATGTAAACACAAAATATTTTAGTGTGTCGGTATTTATCCAAAATGTGACCAGATTTCCTTGAGACCTTTCACAATAAAAGAAGAAAGAGAATTAGCAGAGGAGCAGGCAGAAACAATGTCCAACTGTCCACATACTTTTGGTCTGTTCCCAGTCTGAACACCATCCTGGGGTTCCTGCCGAAGCAGCGGCGGACCGGCCTGTTCTCAGCCACTCAGACTCAGGAGCTGGAGAAGCTGGTGAGGGCGGGGCTTAGGAACCCCGTACGCATCACCGTCAAAGAGAAAGGCCTCGCCACCACCGCCGCCGCTCAGAAAACCCCCTCCAGGCTCTCCAACTACTACACGGTGAGTGTCGCAGGCGTGTGGTGGATGTTTGACACCAGTCAGCCCAGAATCAGCAGCAACACTTTGTCTTCTCAGATTTGCAGATCAGACGACAAATTCAACAACCTGGTGACGTTTCTGAGGCAACACAAGCACGAGAAGAACCTGGTCTTCTTCAGGTGAGTCCTGGATCCAGGATGTCCACGAACCAATGAGGGACTTCACGTTAGTTACTGTTTGACTCTTTTGATTTTGGCTCCGCCCCCTCAGCACCTGTGCCTGTGTGGAATATTACGGTCGAGCTCTGGAGGTGTTGGTGAAGAAGGTGACGGTCCACTGCATCCACGGGAAGATGAAGAACAAACGAAACAGTATCTTCGCCGACTTCCGGGCGCTGAAGAGGTGAGACTCAGTTTGTGTAGAAAGACACGATGAAAACATGTGTTGTGTTATTGCTCATGTGTAAACGTGTGTTTGTGCTGCAGTGGGATCCTGGTGTGTACGGACGTCATGGCCAGAGGCATCGACATCCCCGACGTGAACTGGGTGCTGCAGTACGACCCTCCCAGCAGCGCCAGGTCAGTGAACGCAGCCACACCGCTGCAGCTGAAGGCTTCACTTCCAACACTTGAATTAATTCTAATAATGTTTTCTAATCCATTAAAATAATATTGTAAATTAGGTCACAAACAGAGTTTTTTCATTTGAAACAATCATTTCCTGGAACAGTTTCCTGCTGTAGCTAACAGTGCATTTGTTAGGGACTATTTTCAGTGGCGGAGTAATCCATATTTGGTGCTCTGGTGCCTCTAATCATTGTTTAAAGTTGGTTTATACATGTACTTTGTAGCTGAAATATATTAAGGTCATAATCAACACTGACTCTTTATTTTCACAAATGTTTCATCTTTGTCCTTCTTGATTATTTTTTTAGTGCTTTTGTGCATCGATGTGGGCGAACAGCTCGTATCGGTAACTATGGTAACGCCCTCGTCTTCCTGCTGCCGATGGAGGAGTCCTACGTCAACTTTCTGTCCATCAACCAGAAGGTGAGTTCAGGGGACACCGTCTCCCTCGGACACTCGGACGTCACGTAAAGCGACATCATACGAGGAGAAAATCAAATCATTTAAAAACAAACTGAACTCGGTGCTGAGTGACGTGAAGCTTCAAAACTAAAGTAGAAGTTTATTAAATATCATTAAAATCCTGTTATTTGTTATTTTAACTCACTGAATGAGGAAAAAATAAAACACTGGCTCAACTGTTAATTCCTCAAGTACATGAGGAGGTGGGAGAGATGTAACTTGTAATATAAACATTTAACATGTCGTTTCTGTCTATTAATTTATTACTGTTTTTTTAAACATAACTGTATCAAATAAATAGTTTTCCAAACCTGATCCTGACATAAACTCTCCTCAGTGCCCGCTGCAGAAGCTGCCTCCTGTCAGCGACGTCGTGGACGTGCTGCCCAAAGTGAAGGCCATGGCGCTGGCGGACCGCGCCATGTTCGACCGAGGGATGAGGGCCTTCGTGTCGTATGTCCAGGCGTACGCCAAACACGAGTGCAGCCTCATCTTCAGAGTCAAAGGTGAAGAAAACCAAAGACGCTTGAAGCATCTTCAAACCCTTTGTTTTATTCTAACGTGTCCCGCCTCCTTCTCTTGGTCCAGATCTGGACTTTGCGTCTCTGGCTCGCGGCTTCGCACTCCTCCGCCTCCCCAAGATGCCCGAACTGAGAGGAAAGACGTTCCCCGACTTCACGGAGACGACGGTGGACACGGACACCATCCGCTACAAGGACAAGAACCGGGAGAAGCAGAGACGGAAGCTGCTCGCCGAGCAGAAGGACAAAGACAAGACGCCGCTTCCCAAAAAGAACTTTGTGAAGAACAAATCCTGGTCCAAGCAGAAGAGCAGGAAGGAGCGCAGGAAGAGGACGGCAGCCAAGAGGAAGCACGACGAGGTCTTTACATTCATTCCTAATAAACAGCAGACGGCTGAGTTCAAAGTGTTCACGTCTTCTTTGTTGTCCTCTGTCTCTGCAGGACGCCGACGTGGACGACGGTGACATGAGCGAACTGCTGAACGACACCCGCCTCCTAAAGAAACTAAAGAAAGGTCAAATCAGCGAGGAGGACTTTGAGACTCAGATCACACGAGGAGCGAAGTCAAAACCAGAAACAGTAGAAGAAGAAGAAGAACCGTGAGATGGAAACACAACGAGTCATGAAACCTGACATTTGTTTTTATTGTTGTGGAGAATCGTGAGGCACAGTTATAAATAAAGTTTAATGAGTTCGTCGCTGACCGCAGACGGGGTGAGGACGCCCAGGTCGGTGAAGAGGAGGGTGATGAGGGAGGGGGGGGTGTAGTCGATCATCGGATGCTCGTCCGACAGGTTCTGTACGGTCCTCAGAGTGTCGGCTTTGTACTGCAGAGACCAGAGAGCAGACGTGAGGAAATCCAGCCTCAGATCAAATGAAAAACACAGGAAATAATTTAAAGTCGCACCTTGAATTTATCGGGGACGTCCTGCTGGTTCAGCGGGTAGAGACGCACGAATTTGAAACTCTCGGCCACCACGTAGAACGGCTTGTTGTGAGCTTTGGAGCAAACAGCCATCTGATACGTGCCGATCTGGAGACAGCAAATAAGATGGTTTTCTATCAGCATCACGTGTCAGACCAGAGCAGCAGCTGATCAGTCAGGTCACAGTCTCAGATGGTAGTTTTTTAAAAAGCTGTCACATGTTTGCTGATGTTTTCATTAAAGTTCATGTAAGTTTTTATCAAGTTGGGGTCTGACTATTTCCTGGAACGCACCTTGTTGATGATCCCTCCGCTCTCCACGACTCCCTCTGCACCAACAATAACCAGATCCACCTTCTCCAACACGTACCTGTTAACAATCACATATTAGTTCATCCTGATCAGTTATTGTTTAAATGATTATAAACGTGACAGTGTTTTTACCCCACAGCTGCGTCCAGAACCACTGTCACTGGAACGTTGAGTTTCCTCAGGGCTTCTGCCATCTGCTGCCTGAAGGATGCAGGAAACAGTGAGTGTGTCCCTTCAGAATAAAAGCATCAAACTGTTTACAGGCGGTGTTTTCTCACCCAGTGGCGTCAGGCTGCGATTCGGTCACATACACAGAGAAACGCTTCTTCTCAGCTGCAGCTTTCTCCAGAACTCTGAGGACGACTCTGGAGAACGAGTGAGTCAGGATTTTCTAGGAGAGACGGAAAAACACGAGTCATCGAACCGAGTGAAGCGATCGAGCGGTAAACACAACACGACGAGGACTTACGGCGCCATCTTTGATGAAGGTGTGACACAGCTTGGCGACCTTGTTCCTGGACATGGAGATCTTCTCCAGGAAAAGTTCTCCTCGCTCCTCCATCACCTTCTTACAGCGGGACAGATCCTGAACGAACACAGTCACACACCTTTATCTTTCATCTTTTTCATTTTAAAACTTCAGTGAACTACTTCTGTGTGCGTTAGTCTCTAAAACTTTCAACCTTTGTGTTAATCACTCTTGTACAATCCTGTAAAGACTGAATTCAACTGAATGTTTGAAAGGTGATATATAAATAAAGTTTGATTGAACTGTTGCATTTAAACTTGTTGAATCAGAACAACAAAGAAAAGAGAAAACATGTTTAATATCTAGTTTTAGATTCAAGACACTTCCTATTTACAAAAACACAGAAAAAATGGTGATTGCTGTGGAAGCTCTAACAGGACACGATTAAAGATTAAAAACATTTGTATTTTCTCGTTTTGCTGATTAGTTAATGTCAGTGGTTAGAGATGTTATCTTTCTGTTATCTTGAGAAAACAAACTTTGTTTTATGAGATTGTCCAATTTATAAAACGTTCTTTGTGTTGACTGAATAAAACACTTTGTATCCAAACAGTGTGATACAACATGCATGTAAAATATGTTGGTGGGATGAAGGTGATGAAAGTTTTTTAGAAAACTGTGTCACCTGTGCAGCTTCATTAAATCTTTATCGTGTAGAACGCAGCAGATCTGGTGAAGATGAACAATCTACCTGATGATCTGAGCCCTCACAGCGACTCCACTCACCTGGTGCTCCAGTGACGTGAGGCTGATGAAACGCAGGAACAGCTCTCCTCCAGAGGAAACCGCCACAGAGGAGTCCACTCTGGTCAGACAGTCTGTGGCCGACGTCAGACTCTCCCTCAGACCCAGGAGGGTCTCGCCTGGAGGGGGGAGGACAGGTGGTCAGACTGAACCAAGACCAGGATGCTGCTGATGTTTCTGATTCATTCAGGGAAACTTACCAAAGTGAATGTTCGACGTGCAGTTTAAAGCCACTCAAACTTTTTTCTGCTCATTAAACCTCATCCAGTCTCCAGTAACTGTTTTACACAGTTTCAGATTAAAGCGATTATGTGACATCAGAGGTAAACTGTGAGGGAGCTGGCAAAACCTGAGAGCACCCATTAACCTCTGTGTTGATTATTGTTGTGTGGTGAAGAAAATGAAAGGAGCTGTGACTGCACTCTGCAGCTCCGGGGAACCACAGTCTGAACATTATGAACCATTATTACTTTAAATTTACATTTTAGGCCCAAATCAGACCAGGTCTAACTCAGAAACAGCTGCATTTAGATTAGTCACATCTTAAGTATATTATCATAGTGAAGTTAAAAAACGGTTTCAAACATAATTCCCTATTTGTGGGACATTTCACTACTTTTTTCACTGGTAGACACAGTACACCAGATCTACATCAAACACCACTAAACCAAGACCAAGCTAAATAAACAGCGAGAGTTTAAAGATAATTTACAAACACACCTTTGTCTCTTTTGAGGAATTCCAGCAGGGTCCGGATCGCAGCCACAGCAGAGGCCATGTCTGGGTCTTTCCTCATCTGGTCCCTGAAGTACTCCACCAGCTCTGACCCGGGGTACAACGACACAACGATGTTAACACCACTGAACATAAAACATGGAAATTAAGACACGTGAAGCCACCGACCTTCTTCATTCATCTTGAAAACCACAGCAGCACCTACAAGCCTCTAAAAGTCCAAACAAACCGGAGGATTTTCTCAGGATTCAGTCAGTCCACAGTTTTCTGACACATGCCACAGCCGCTGGTCCGGGTCACTGCAGCCGCTTTAAAATCTAATTATTCACCAGACTCAAAATTAATGTTTTAAATTAAATATTCCGGTGTCTCCTCTCAGAAAACAACAAGAAAAACCCGCTGGATTCCGTCAGAAAAGTTTTGCTGTCACTATTTTTGCTGAGTTGCACAGTGTTAGCTCATTCTGCACACAGCTGCGTGTTGACGTGTCGCGGTGTGATGACGTAGAAACATCTTTCAAGCGTCGCGTCCTGTTCAGGTGTAGTGGGAAATATGAAAGCAGATGGCTGAGACGGAGTTGTTGAAAATATAACTTCTTAGTATGGTGTATATTAATGTTATTGTGATAATTTATGTTGCTACTGACTTCACGAAGAAAAGAGATGGAAAATAATCACAAAACGACACCAAAATAAAATCAGAAACGATGACAAAGATTATCAACCTAAAAAAAGATGAAAAATAAAGAAAGGCAAAACATCCAGAATCTGTTGGCAAATGATCACAAAGACTAAAAACCGATACAAACACTAGCAAAATGATGCAATTATAACCACAACAGATGTAAAACACCAGCAGAGAGACAGAACAACCTAAAACAGATGAAAAACAAACACAAAGACAAACAAAATGTCCACAATCTGACAGCAAATTACCACAAAGAGACACCAAACTGACAAAGCAAAAGGATGCAAAAATAACCAGAAAAGATATAAAACAAAAACAGAGACAGAACAACCTAAAAAAAAATATATGAAAAACAAAGACAGGATGGCAACTGACCCCAAGGAAACGCAAAACCAACACAAACAGAGGCCATTTTTCCCCCAAAATGATGTAAAATAACCACAAAAGTTGACAAATGACAAAAATACAGACACACAACATCCTCAAAAAAGATTAAAAACAAACATAAAGACAAACAAAACGTCCAGAAGTAGATGGCAAATGAGCATATAAAGACATAAAACCAAAACAAAGCAAATGAATTACAAAAAGGGAATGGAAAATTACCACTAAGACATAAAATATTGCATAAAAAGAGGCAAAATGCATAGAAAGAGGCAGATTAAATAACCACAGTGAGATGGAAAATGGCCACAAAAAACAACTGCAACAAGATTCAAAAACAACCACAAAGAAAAGCAACAAGAAAGAGACAAAACTGTTTGGAGCCTGTTGTCTCATAATCCGTCCCAGTATATAAGCAATAAATCAACATGTAATACATATTTATAACACTCTCCTGTGTAGGTGGAAACAGTACATTCTACAGTATGATATAAAATGTGTTTTTAGAAGATAAAACTTACACTCAGTTGTTATTGTATCTGCCTACATCTACAATATAATGTTTTATTAGCCAATTATTAAATGATGTATACTGCTAATAAATGCTAAAGTAACAATTAATCTCTATGTACTTCAGCTGCAACTTACATTGGGTCAGTTTTACAACCACAAATCAAATAATCAAACTGGATCCAAACCCTTTTTGCTACGACTGAATGTCTTAAAATTCAATTTATTTTTTTCGCACAAAGTTTCCAAGGTGCTTTCTCTGTTTCCTACAACTGTTTTTAACCTACATCTTTTTTCGTTTTCATCTCACTGACAAAGAATCTTCTGCAGGTTTAAATCACACCACTAGAGGGCGACATGGTCCCTTTAAATTTCCACTAACGTTACTCAAAGTGCACATGTTGAGTTTTTGAAAGTTTTGGAGCAGGTAGCAGCAACAGGTCTCTTTAACTCGTTATATGAAATATTAGATTCTGAGACAGGCAATAATATTCAAAAAACGACAATGCTATTTATTTAGATTACATTTAAATTATTTTTCTCCTCACAACAGTGTCAAGGTTCACATGAAATATTGAGATATATCTCCTGAGAACAAAATATTTACAGTTTCACTGAAATCTGAATTACATTTACAGATTATCAACAACTTGTCAGTTATTCAAAACCAGAAAATAATGTGACAAGCTCCGTTTGATACAATTTAATGTTGAATACAAGGAGATCCAAAGAATTTATTAATGTTATTAAACTTGAACTTTAGGTGTGTTTTCTTTTCTGTAAGCCTTAAAAATGAGGCCAGATCTACACAATGTAAATGACTGAAAGATACTGACAATGACAGACACAAAATGACCATAAACAGACAAGTCTTAAAATGACAAACATACAAAAACATGTCACCAAAGTGATTAAAGAGTGAAAACTCTGCAGATTCTCTGAATAAAACCACAGAAGGAGTGAGACACATGGTGGAGTCTGAGGGTTCAGTGCAGGGAGGAGAGGATCTTTGTTCTCTCAGCAGGAGACAGATCTCTGTTCTCACATCTGTTCTCCCTGTTCACATCTGTTCTGTTCTCACATCTGTTCTCTGTGTTCACATCTGTTCTCTATGTTCTCAGATCTGTTCTGTTCTCACATCTGTTCTGTTCTCAGATCTGTTCTGTTCTCAGATCTGTTCTGTTCTCAGATCTGTTCTGTGTTCAGATCTGTTCTGTTCTCAGATCTGTTCTGTTCTCAGATCTGTTCTGTGTTCAGATCTGTTCTGTGTTCAGATCTGTTCTGTGTTCAGATCTGTTCTGTTCTCAGATCTGTTCTGTGTTCAGATCTGTTCTGTGTTCAGATC
>OOFC01017973.1:8234-21380 GCA_900323345.1 Pseudochromis fuscus
GAACATTAAAATTCAGGAGGTTATATGCATTTTGTTTACTTCCTGTTTGTGTTTGATGTTAAGGTGTTTGAGTAAGGGTATGAATGCTATTGTGGAGATCCAGACCCAGAGGCCGGTGTCATTAGAGCTGTACAAGGACTACAAAGAACTGGGCCGCTTCATGCTGCGATACGTAGGCTCCACCATCGCTGCAGGGGTGGTGACTGAGGTAAAGTGCAGTTATGTTGCTATAAAATCACAACAGCCTCCTGTGGAAAAATGTGATCATGTTTTAAATGACTATCCAACTTGTATTAACTCATGCTGTTGATAAAATGTGTCTCTACTGCAGATCAAAGAATGATTTCCATCGACACAGACCCAGCCAGACCTCGCTCTGGAGACTGCATGCAGCCAGAGACAAAGTGCAATTCCTCAAAGAGATGCCACTCATGGAGTCAGAGCATCACGTTCATCCATCCATTTCTCCATCCGACGCAGTAGCTGCTTCACCTGACGGCTCTGAACAACACTAACTGCACAAATCCCAACCATGTGGCAAGATGCCACCAAACAGACTCACCCGACTCTAACATCTTGACTCAGTGTTGCTAAGCAGCCTCCTCTATCAAACAGGCGTCCACTCCACGTCCCCCCGCCTAACTCTTTGTCAGTAATGCCTCTCAAATCTCTGTTTGATCAAGCCAAATCACTACTACGATCAGACTCTGAAAGACAATGCTGAGGTTTCGACAGTGATCGATTTCTCTCTATTCTCCTTGAAGGAGCTATGGCTGCTTAGTAATGTGAAAATAGTGACACTTATTCTTCTTTCTTTAAGGAGCACAAAAAAACAAGTCCACTATTCTCTCTTAGTGTATGTTAGAGTTAATATGGGGACACTGGCATTGCATTTTTTCTTTTTTCCTAATCAAAACTAAATCAAAAGCATAAAAGATCAAGGTATTATGTCGTGTGGGAAAAGGTTTTGCAATTCAAGTTATATAGCCGAGGGGACGAGGTCTACAGCAACAAGTGTTTACTGTAAACAAAGTAGTTGGTGAACAAAAAAAGGGAAGCCTACATTTCAACTTCCACCTGCGGCACAATTCTCATTTATGTTAACAGAAGAAAATTAAAATGCTTCTGTAAAGCGGCAAATTGGTATTTGAAGGGCTGATCTGTATTTTTTTTATTTTAACAAAGGCTCAGCTGAGTGCAGTTTGGAGGTGAAAGAGCTGTATTTCTGTGTGGAAACCAATAATGTAAAAAGAACATGACATCTGGAGCTTGTGGTTTGAGTTTTGATTTTCAACTGTCTCTTTATGTCACACTGGATCCACCTGAGAAAATCCTTTTTTAAACTCCCTGACTTGAAGTTTTCCAGAAAAACACACAATTCTGCTTTTTAGCCTTTCAAAATGCATATGTAGAGTCAGTGGGAATGGATGAGATGACCATTTTCCATCAGGTTTGTCAGTGGAGTAGAAAGCAAAAATTGAAATAAATCAAAATACTTATTTAGTGCACAAAGGTTGGATTTTGAAAGCCAAACATTTTACCAGGGAACGTGAATCTCCCAAATGCCTGCAACATTATATAGTTTACTTGTTTCGAGCACTTTCCAAAATGTTATCGACTACCACCTCTGAAGATTCTCTGTCATCCAGATCATGGTTATGGCCAAGTGTGAAAGAGCTTCATTGAAATTGTCACCTGAGGTCAAATGTTGGTGTTTGTTCAGTCTCTTGTAAATGGATGAGATGTCAGTATTGGAGATGGAGTAACGGTGGCGTCCAAGACCCCCTCCTCTGTTCAGGGATGGTTGTTCTGCTTTCACATAGATGACCTCCTTCCCTCCTCTTTAAAACCATCTGTGCTCCCGATTCAGAACATGTACACTGTCTTCAAAAGAGTCCCTTCCCTATCTGATAGAGATTCTGGTCAACTTCCTGTTGTTGTACTCGTGTAAGAAGAAGTTCTTGGGTAACATCCATCCATCCATCCATCTTCTTCCGCTTCTCTGGGGTCAGGTCATGGGGGCAGCAGCCTAAACAGGGAAGCCCAGACTTCCCTCTCCCCGGCCACTTCATCCAACCCTTTCCCGTGGGATCCCGAGGTGTTCCCAGGTCAGCCGAGAGACATAGTCCCTCCAGCGTGTCCTGGGTCCTCCCTGCAGTCTCCTACCGGTGGGATGTGCCCTGAACACCTCGCCCAGGAGGCATCCTAATTAGATGCCCAAGCCACCTCATCTGGCTCTTGAGTACTAATATTTATTAAACACTCGAGAGACAACACAGGTTGACACTGTTATTGGCAGTCCAATTCTGGGAAGTATACCACTTTGGAGGGTAATTATTCTGGAGCTAGATGCCCTCCACCTCCTCATCCATTCCTCCAAAGATCAGAGATACTTTCCAAGGTTGTTTCTTCGTTAGATACAGCAGAATGTCAATAGTTGCACTTTGTAGGGAGTCTTATTTATGTTATCAACACCAAACCTTAGACTGTCTCAGAGTCTAAATAATTGTTTACCATAGAAGGACTACGTGAAGACTAGAAACGTGACAAATTCTTCCACACGCTACTGGCCAATCAGAACTGAAGAAGCTTCTTGGATGAGACATGAAACATCTTCAAAATCCTCAACCAGGTCCAGCTGCCTTGATTCAACACTAGTTGGGTGATCTGGGTCATAATGTGGTTGATTTTTCAACACAACACACTTATTATTTCTTTATCCTCTGGGGTCACACTACGCAAAAATTAATTGTAATTATAACTAACACATTCAGTAAATGCAACCGCAAGTAAAACCAGTGAAGTCCATTCAAAAACTAATATAACAGTGTTACAAAGATGCAAAGCTTGTGAAAGTCCCTGGTGTAAACAGAAAGTTCAAAGACACAGTCAGTGGAGAGAAAATACTGAAATTACAACCCAAATATACGTAAGAACGAAATGATTATGACTGTGAGGGATTTGGGGGTGGGACCTTTTCAGGATCCCAGTTTTTATGGGAATTAGCTACAATCATTTGACGCAGTTGTCAGTAATCAGAACTGAGTAATCTCTTTACTTCCTCAGTGCACACACAGCAGAAGTGTATGACCATGAAAGCAGGCCTGAAGGTTACAGCATGTGATGCAGTAGCACTACGTTAATGCACACGTGAGGACTCTTAACGCCTGCTTTTTGGATGAGGGTATCAGATATGCTGTTTCCGATGTAGCAAATTTATAGCTTGTTTTTTCTCCTGTGGTCATATTTTGACATTTCTACACAACTCAAAATTAGTTGTGACTGCATTAACAGTGCAGGCCATGATTATATAGAATCTTTTTATATAATTTTGATGATTTAAATATCATTACTTCATCACTTAGTTGCCAGATTTGCTTGCTGAATTGCCATAACACCCAACAATGCAAAACACTTTTAAAGGAGTCAAAATGAACTATAACTTTGTACAGTCTGAGGGGAACCCTGCAGAAAGTGTTGAAGACTTTAAGAGCGTTGTGTGAAGGTTGCTCATGAGCACGAGGGCAGGCTTGTGGAAGTTGTAAAATTCAACAGAAAAGGAAGAACACAGGAAAGAAGGGGCCCCATGTGATGTAAAAGCTCTGGCTAACTGAAACACTGGAGGAGTTTTGATAACATCTTTGACGTAAGTAATAATAATGAATCACTTTCACTGGACGTGGATGAGTAACCCTATAGGGCTTTTGAGAGAGACATGGTATTACCCAAGAAATAAATGATTACTTATTAAGTAAGATCGACGAATGGGATTCTGTCAGAAACAAATCTCCAAAAAACTTTGTTATGCCCAGCCTAGGGGGTACAACATGAATGCCAACCCTCATTTGAGTCGAAGCAGCCACTTTGACACTTTTTCCAACTAATAAAGAGTATTTTATTTTACAAAGGTAAGAATTGTGAAAACAAAAAGTGACTGATTTCAAAATAGATCAGTGCTGAAGTGTCTTAAAAAGAAAAATACTCAGAGTGAGCTTAACAATAACAATAACAATAACAAACAAAACTCCCACTAACTCACAAATTAAACTTGCCTACGACCAATCAAACAAAAGAAACCAAAAACAGAGTCTTGCCTCCCTGCCTAGCTTAAACAAGAAAAAAATTGAACAAACAAAAACTGGCAGCTCACTCCTCATTAATACTTCTACGCTCAGAGACCAAAACAGACTGTCTGCGGTCTTTGCTAGGTTCGGCTCAAATGGTGGCTGGCAATCCGCGCCCCTCTCTGTGGCCCTCAGACGATGTTTCTGCTCCACCTTTTGAGCCGGTGTACGCCACGGCCAGCCAATCATGCGCCGATCCGTCGCTTCGGTGGCCAATCCTGGTTAGGCGACGGCGCATCCTTAACAGCACCACCAATCCTGCACGACCCGGCATCCTCGGCCACCAATCCGGGCGAATGTTTTAACAAAATAGTGTTGGTATTTCACCACAAGGGGACGATAGTGTTCAGTCCATAGCATCAGTTCAGGTGGATTATGCCTGGTGGAGATCTGTGCTCTCTGAGTGCCTTCCAGCTTTTCTGATAAGCTTGTTTTTGCCTGAACTTCCTCTGTGGCCGTGTATGTCACTCTGTACTCACAGGACTGTACATTAAATATTAGAGCTAGTAATGTCTGATCTATTGGTTGGATACAGGCTCAAGCTTGATTTAAGAACATAACTTGGGTTCATTTTTCAACTCGAAGTAAACACAGGAAACCTGTGAGTCTGGTCTAGAGCATGGACCAGACTCAGTAAAGAACTTCAACAGATAAACCTGAAGCTGGTTTTGCTTTCTCTGACCTGAATAATAACCAGTAGATACTTTTTCCCCCATTTGTATGGAACTGTAGAGGTAATAATATGTTATCCAGTCTCACTTCTTCTCTGCATAGTTAGGTATGAAGAGTTAGAGGTGGAGGTGGAGCAGTGAGGCTGGAGAGCTAGGATTTGTCCAGTAGAGGTTGGGTGTAGAGGATTTATAGCAAGATCTGTTGTCTCTTTGTTGAGGGAGATGGGAGGAAGGGGACAGTGTGAGGAAAACAGTGAAGCCTCATCTGACATAGTAGCGGCAGTGAGATCCAGTCAGTGGATTTGGATCAGGAGGAATAACATTAGCTGGGGCCCAGTAGGGTGGGCAATTAGGCTAGACAGACTTTTAGCAGTAACAAGTAAGAAGAACCAGGAAGAGGAAGTCTACTTAATTGGAGGGTGTGACTTGTTTGAAACCATGCAGTTACTACAGGTGAGTTGAGTTGTATATTGTCTTGGTGGTTGTATGGCTACTTAGGTGAGTTTGGTTGCTGATTCAGCTAGTTTATTGTATGCTGCCTCCACCTTCAGCACCCTCTATACTTTCACTACCCCTACCCAACCCAGGGTCTGTATCCTATCCCTACTTTCATCTTTAGCTCTTCCTCTTCTACTTCTACCCCCTACCCGAACCAGGGTCTGTATCCCCATCCCACTTTTATTGGTGCAGTTGGTGAGAGCCAGGGGTAGTTGATAGTAGTGCTGTTTGTGGTAGTGTCGGCAAGGCAAAAGAAATAGATGTCCTGGTGAGGAGTGGTGGTGGCTAGCGATAGGGGAATGACTCTAGGACATCAGTGATGACTGTCTAGCCTCCTGTAGTCGCAATGGGGGGAAAAAAAATTGACTGAATACCAAAACAATTGACATCATTAGAAAGGGCATCGGCAGAACTTTTCAATGAAGTCTGGATCATCTCAAGGGGCAAAAAACAAGACGGTTACAGAGCTTTACGTGTTGCCAAATAGGCCGCTTTTGTTACGCAACTTGTAATAGTAACCAATGGTGATCTTGATTAGGACTTGTGACCCAGGTCGGTCCGTGTTTAAAAGATCATAACTTTAACAGTGTTTCCCTGATTTCAAAAAGTAAGACATCAGTACAAACATTAAAAACTTACTAGAGAGACACAAGAAAGTGAAAACACTCATTTCCACTGTGGCCCTTATAGTGAAGAAGAACCTGATTACAGATCATTTCCATAAATAACACTTCAACCAGGGCTAGGGATATGATGGCAGATTTAATGAGATCTGCTGCATGATGATGTCAATAATGCACCTCGAGCACTACCCAGTCTTCCAGCCGTGAAACACTTCAGAAAATCTGATTGCTTTGAAACCTCTGCAGTTTAATCCTGGATGTCTGTTCATGGTATTTAGGCGTGATGAACTTGAGTGCACTTTGGTAATGGAGCGTTCTCGCAAGATTGTTGACAGAAGTTAAAAATTCAAAAAAGAGACCAGAATATGGGATGTTGTTTTCAGGGGGAGGAATTTTTCAGAAACCCACGCAAACCACTGAAAAGTGCCTAATTAGAGGGACGTCCCCTGTGCACTATGTACTCTCCGATACCTGTGAGATTAGAGAAAAATGGCTGCAGTGATCTCAGGGATTCCCACATACCTACCTGGAGGTGAGGTGGGACCAACTAGACAAAACACAGTTGAAGGGAGGCTCCCACCTGATGACCCCAAAGACGTGGTAGCAACCACCACTCAGTAGTTTACTTAGGGAAAGCTGCAAGTGTGGTATTAAGTTTAGGGAGTGATTTATTGAGTCTTTTCCATGTTGTACAGCACAGGGTTCCTGTGTTTACTTTGAATTCATAACCAGCAGAGGCCTTTTCCACAGTTTTATGGATCTGTAGCTGTAATAATATGTGAACCAGACTCACTTCTTCTCTGCTGTTGTATCCATGCCAAGAAAGGTTTGAGACTTTTTAACCAACAAGAGCAGAAAAAAACAGTGATGAGACAAAACACGTTTAAGTTTGATTACTAACTCTTGTTACAGCAGAAAGGGATGATTAACTTCACTGCGCTGCTTTCATCATGATTTGCAGGTCACTCTGTGGGAGGGTCAATGCAGGCGCAGGTAGTCATATATTTGCAGTGGGGTAACTGGAGTTAGAGACGTTGCTTGCAGCAGCCTGCAGTCAGTTTCTTGCATTAGTTTTAGTAGCAGTAGTAGACAGCCATGGCCAAACCCTCAGATCAGCGCTCATATCTGGTTCTGGAGAACTACATCGGAGGGAAGTTTGTCTCTTGTCAGAATTATGTCGACTCGTACGACCCGTCCACCGGTGAGGTCTACTGCAAAGTACCGGACAGCGGCAAGGAGGAGGTGGGACATCCTCACACATACACAGAATATTTTTTTAACAATTGCATTTGGTGCTTTCTCTGCAGAAGGCCAGGGTACTTTTATCTTGCTGCATAAGGCCCAGAGTAAAACCTGTGTATATACATATATAAGCACATGCAAGAGTTTGATGAGGTATTTTTCTGAATCACCACAAAGAAACATTTGTAAAGTTTGATGGGGTCTACTGTTCCTCTTTGTCACTGCCTGTGTGCAGCAACAATTGCTACACAATGTTTGACACATTTTTTTTGAAAGATCTAAAGTATTTAAAGTGTTGTCCCAGAAAATGACTAAGGAAGTGAATTATGTGCAACATTCAGATACTTCATGTGAGACATTCCTCCAGAGAGAAGCACCTTTGCTCTTTGCAGAGTCAACAGTCACTTAATCATTAAACACACATGTCAATAAACCCTATTCCTGTCTTTCCTCTCCTTTAATCATCTTGTAAACCTTCAGATTTATGTGAAGGGCCAGACTCTAACTTCATTTTTAACCATCATCTGAAAAGCAGAAGGAGCAATGGGCTAATTTCTCCCCCTGTTTTTGATGCATTAAGGTGGATGCAGCAGTGGCTGCAGCCAAGGAAGCTTTCCCTGAATGGTCCTCTCGCAGCCCGCAGCAGCGAGCACAGGTCCTCAACAAACTGGCCGACCTGATCGAAGCACACCAGGAGGAGTTTGCCCTAGCTGAGTCCAGGGACCAAGGTGTCTTACAATGATTTATTTAGTGTATCAGTCCAGCTATCAGTCAACTGAACAGTCACAATCAGTCAATCAGTCAGTAGCTGTGGATGAGTTGCTAATTATCAATTTTAATGTTGGGAGAACTTAAAATACATGCACCAACATTTAAAAACCTCTGGATGCAGATCCTGTTCAGCAGCACTAACACATTAATTTGATTGTTGAAATCAAACAAGCATGAACAAGCTACGTGGACATTTGGGTTGAGGGTGTAATTAAAGAAAAGCTGAAGCATTACTTAAAATACAAGGGGACTGTGACAAATTGTGCAGTTGGTAATGTCCATTTTTGTGTCACAAGATGCAACATAAAGATGTTGATGATCCATTGTCAACATTAATAGTAACATGCACGAATCTGGTTTTCAGTGTTTGACATTTTGTCCCGTTCACCCCCACATCATGTGTAGGTGAAAGGGACTTTTTTGACCTGGTGGTGACCTGCTAGCATAAATAAGTATTATCCCCACACACAGAACTAATGTTTGGTTGCTATGTTTGTGTTTTTATAAGGTAGAAGAACAGAACTGAGGTGTATATTACAGAAAACTTATAACTGAAAAAAGAAAACACCATCATCATGCTGTACATTGGTTAAAACCTGCTGTTCAAAGAGCAAAGTCTTATTTTAGAGTCACTTTTCAATCTAAAAACAAAACATGTTTTAAAGATGGTGTCTTTCTCTGCTTCTCCAATGTTGTGACATTTCAGGTAAAACGGTAACAATGGCGCAGACCGTGGATATTCCTCGATCAGCGTACAACTTCCGCTTCTTCGCCTCCTCTGTGCTCCACCACACCACCGAAGCCAGCGAGATGGACCACATGGGCTGTGTGAACTACACTATCCGCAGCCCTGTGGGAGTGGGTGAGAGCTCAGTGTGTTTGCTTTCAATCCTGTAAACAGTCAGTTTTGTGTTGCTTGTGTGTCCTTTTAACAGTGATCTGTGTGTGTAGCTGGTTTGATCAGTCCCTGGAATCTTCCCTTGTACCTGCTGACCTGGAAGATTGCACCTGCCATCGCCACGGGCAACACGGTGGTGGCCAAACCCAGTGAGATGACCTCCGTGACCGCGTGGATGATGTGCAAGTTGATGCAGCAGGCTGGTAGGACTACAGTACCCACAATGCAGTGGCAATCCACATACACACACTTAAGTTAAGGGCGATCGTTCCATGAATAATTTGTATTGAAATACCATCACGCTCTTAAATATCCCAGTACTTTTTTCCCCTCCAACATATTTATTTTGAGAAATGACTGATGAATGAATGAATGACAGACACATGGACCTGCCTGTCTGTCCAGGAGTTCCTCCAGGTGTGGTCAACATTGTATTTGGCACCGGTCCACGAGCAGGTGATGCTCTTGTCGGCCACCCTGATGTCCCACTGATTTCCTTCACGGGCTCCACGGCAACTGCCCAGCGCATCACAGAGCGGAGCGCCCCCTACTGCAAGAAGCTGTCGCTGGAGCTGGGGGGTAAAAATCCAGCCATCATTTTTGCTGATGCAGACCTGGACCAATGCATCCAGACCACCCTTCGGTCCAGCTTTTCCAATCAGGTGAGAAAAGAGTGTTATGGGATAGTCATACGCGGTCTTTTTATATAATTACTGGATGGTCACTATGTCTTTTATTTTTCATTCTTGGAGAGGCTTAAACAGCAGTAGGGCCTTAGAAATAATATTTATAGTAGCATTATAAAGGACTACTTATTGTAGCAGGACAATAGGAGCCATTCCTGACTCGATTCTTTATATAACTATTCATTATCGTCCCACGTTAGTTTCCTTCCTTCATGCCTGTGTTCTGGTTGAGTGATATTTACTTTAGGAAGCATATCCCAGGGTTTTATTGCTCATACTAATGACCAGTGTCCTGCTCGTTATGAAGCATTAACTGCTGCACCGCTTGTCATTTCCGGTCACGGCCACAAGGTGTCACTGTTGGTTTCTCAAGTTAACTCATTCTGTTATCAGCCTGTTGGTGCCATGTTTCTACTAAACATGGCAGGTCAATTTAAATGTGTCTTTTGGTGTAAATTTGAGCATTTTAATGTAATCTTCTTCATCAACAATTAATTTGAAAAGTCAGCAATGAAGCACAGTCTGTATTGAAAATGAAATTATTAGTTGTTGACTAACTTTTGTTAATCTATCAACCTTATCAATCTCAGTTGGGTTCAGTCAAGCTGTTAAAGTAAAAAAAAAAAAAAGTCAGTTAAAAGCTAGTAATTGGCTGCGAGCCAAATGTAATGAAGACTGTTCTGTATCTGGAGTATGTGCATGTTATGAAGATGTAATGACATGGTTCATCCACATGGAGGAGATCATAGTCCACAGTTATTCTCTGCATTCGTCCAACTATCCTGTCAGAATCCTTTATTGTTTCCCCTTTTTCACCGTCTTAGGGAGAAATCTGCCTGTGCACCAGTAGGATTTATGTCGAGAGGAGTATTTACTCTGAGTTCCTGGAAAAGTTTGTGGCTGGAGCTAAGAAGTGGAAGACCGGTGTGCCCTCTGACCCCAGCAGCAACAACGGAGCCCTCATCAGTAAAGAACATCTGGAGAAGGTAAACATCAAAACCTTTCACTTTTTTATTTGTTGTTTCTTTTCTTTAGTTTGACACATCTCTTTATTTCAATCACTAGGTCCGCAGCTTTGTAACACTTGCCAAATCTGAAGGCGGCACAGTCCACTGCGGTGAGGGTGTTGACCAGCTGGACCTGCCTGAAAACAACAAGTGTGGCTACTTCATGCCTGCCACTGTCATGTCGGGATTATCTGACAGCTCCCGCGTCATGCAGGAGGAGATCTTTGGCCCCGTCACCTGCGTCAGCCCTTTTGACACAGAGGATGAAGCGGTTTCCAGGGGCAACGGCGTGCGCTACGGTCTGTCGGCCACCGTGTGGTCCCGGGACGTGGGGAAAATTCACCGGGTGGCCAAGCGCTTACAAGCAGGTCTGGTGTGGACCAACTGCTGGCTGGTGAGGGATCTGAACCTGCCCTTTGGAGGGATGAAGAACTCTGGAGTCGGCAGGGAGGGAGGGAAGGATTCCTATGACTTCTTCACAGAGGTGAAGACTGTCACTGTCAAACACTGAGGTAATAAGGTAGTGCCAAATTTTAAATAACGTTTCTTTAAAAAAAAAAGTAGGAGGACACAGATGTAGAAAAGCTTTTGTAGTTGATCTTGAAATTCATCAAACTCTGTCAACAAGTCTTAGGAAGGAATTTCAACATCAGGTTTTTCCTCTGACCCTCTCAGATTACTGGAGCCTGTAATTAAGTCGCATCTGTAGAATACAAAAGTCAGAAAGTCACATTGAAACAACACAGAGGAACTATCAAAGATCTAGTATTAATGTCTAGTGAGGAGGAAACACACCAAGATGCAAATTACTCTAAGGTTCATATCATTTTTCGTTTCTTTTTTTTATTCTTTGCAGAATATTTTGTACCATAATCATCTACTGCTGAGCAGTTGAAATGGATGGAGTTGTGTGTGTGTTAGGGCTTAGGATTTGAAAAAGTACAGAGCAGACATGGTAGACCCAGATAAGGCAAAACTTTAATCATTTCCCATTTCCTGAAAAGACGTCAAGGGTACAAGTTGAAAAAGGATGGTGGATTAAATTATTCCTAAACTCACAAAGTTTGTGCTTCAGGTACGTGGCCTGCATGACAGTTCAAGAGGTAAATATGTCTGTAAGAAAGGCAAAACGAGTTGTTGTTTTTTAAGCAGGCAAACATGTATGTCCCTCAGGCGAACAAAACACAGAACTTGTTCTAGAAATGATTCAGTTGTTTTGTAACTTGCACCTGTTGCCCTAAATTAAAACACCTTATATAAATACCACATGCAGTTCAATGTGTTTTTATGTCTTCAGTTGTGGGTTATGTCATTGTCACCTGTGGTATGCAGCCACTCTTGATAGCATCTGTGTCACAATGGCAGTAAAAGATAGATGATGGATTCCAGGTCTGATACAAGAAAATACCTCTGCTGACAGATGAACATTCACTTTAAAAATAAAGAAGCTCCTACAGGACACTTTGTACTTTTTTTTTTACTGGGTTACTTTATAGGGGGTGACACTCGAGGTCAAAGTCTGCTGAGTCTTTCACGTCACACAACCTTTACAGTATGTACTTGAACATTTTACATTGATTTCTTTTTCCTGTCGGACCTGCTGATGTAAGAAATGTTGACCTGTCCCATGTGGTGGTTGGACAAGATGTCAAGAGAGAGAAACAGGAATGTAAACTGGATGACCGACTAGAAGAAAATGCTTTGCACATGCTGTTTGTCAACCTTTGTTTGCAGGAGTCATTTGGGAGGATTCAAGAACAAGGAGGATGACACCGCAAAGCCCTTAGGAAAATATTACATATCTATATTTTTAGGTTATTTGTCACACGTTAAACATCTGAGAACTGCGTGTGCCTATAAGTAAGTGGATTTATCACATATCACATGATGAAGAGCCTATGGCCATGCTCTGTGAAGCTGCACACAGGCACAGCTGAATGCTAACATCAGTGTGCTAACCAACCTGCAATGACAATACTAACATGTAGAAATTAGATAGTTAGTTTGATTGTTATGATCTAATTTAATTGTAATCCATCCGATAGATATCAAGATTTTATATCAATACCGTATTTTCTGCACTATAAGGTGCATCAGATTATAAGGTGCATAGAATAGAAACTACTGTAGTGGCTGGGGTTGTGTTATCATCCATCTAGATGAAGCTGCACTAAAGGGACTGTCAACAAAACAGTCAGATAAGTCAGTCGGTCAAACTTTATTAATAGAAAGCAAATCAACGTTCTGACTACTACGTTCACTTGGAAAACAAGCTAGTGCATTCACAATACCAATACAGTACCATACGTACCGGTAGCTCTTACCAGTATTTGCGCCGCCTTCGTTGAAAACAATGCATTTCCAACTCCATTTGTCACAGTTCAAAGCTACATGAACAGCTGTTTTATTTTTTCCCCCAACGTAGTTTTATCTTTTACCAACAGCAAGGTACAACAGGTAGTGCAACTTTTTATCACGTAGTTAGTGCATCACAAACGTGGAGGGAACTTTTCCCTGATTCAGTAAACACGTAAAAGAAACAGTCTGATACCGCTACGGTAAATCAAACATTAGTGCAATCACAACATACGCCCCCTGACTACGGTAGCCATAATTAACCAATATT
>OOFC01017974.1:0-19962 GCA_900323345.1 Pseudochromis fuscus
ATCACTACACACTGCAACACATCACCAGTCATCACTACACACTGCAACACATCACCAGTCATCACTACACACTGCAACACATCACCAGTCATCACTACACACTGCAACACATCACCAGTCATCACTACACACTGCAACACATCACCAGTCATCACTACACACTGCAACACATCACCAGTCATCACTACACACTGCAACACATCACCAGTCATCACTACACACTGCAACACATCACCAGTCATCACTACACACTGCAACACATCACCAGTCATCACTACACACTGCAACACATCACCAGTCATCACTACACACTGCAACACATCACAACACATCACAAGTCGTTACTACACACTATTATACATCATTACACGTGACACACAAACCATCACTTCACTACATCGCAACACAAAATATTCAGTTATTTCAGCTGCTGTTAAATAAACCAAAAGTACAAACAGTGTAATACCACCAACAGCCACCAGGTGCTGACTTCAACTCAACAATCCTCATCTTCAATCCTGAAATATTCATCAATACATTTCTCCACAAGTCATTCTGATGTCATCAGATAAAGTCAACTCTTCTTCTCAGAGATCTGGGGGGAGGAGTTAGGGGCGGGGCTAGTCTGATTGACAGGTGTCCATCTGGACCATTAAGTAGATGTTAGAATTAAATTCTTCAGTGTAATTCAGTTTCAGTCCATCTGGACCACGCTGACCTTCAGAGGCAGACAGACCAACTGAAACACTGCATCATCAGCCTGACGGAGTGAGAACATTAAGGTCCCTCCTCTTTAAATCCCGCCCTCCGGCCCCTGTGTGGATACGACTGAGAACATGTGTAAAGTCACACATGTAACAAGCGTCCACATGTTGTATAATCCACACATTTACCTCCAGTTTGAAGCAGCCAGAGCCTCGGACCTGTCGCCTCGGCGACCGACAGACCTGCAGCAGCTGAGCGACAGCTCTGCGCGGCGCACACTGAAATATTTGGCTGTCGTGGAATCATTGTGTCACTGAGAGTTTCAGGAACGATGGCTGAGGATGTCACATCTCATCCCCTGCAGTGTCATCACGCCCCCGTCTCATGATGCAGCGAGCTAACGTCACCGAGGGCGCAGACAGGCCGGTCCACCACACACTCACCCCTCAGTCTCAGTCTACTTCACTATATCCATCCCTCTGTCTCTGTCCCACTGTCTGTCCCTGTCCCTGCTCACTGTCTGTCCCATTGTCTCTCTGTCCCAGTCAAACCAGCCACAGATCCACCTGTGCTGCACAGTCCAGTCCAAACATCCAGCTGACAGTGAACAGACTGAGGTCAGGAGGTCACATCATTTGGAACAAGATAAAAATCACAGTATCCCCTCACCTCCACATGTAAATCTGACTCCTCCTCCTCCTCCTCCTCCTCCATCATCATTTACAAAAATCAGAGACCTTCATGCTGACTAGTTTTCCAGTTGGACTCCAATAAACCAACTACAATATTATTCAGTCTGCTTCAAAGCTGTGTTTGTGTCTCTTCAAATAATAGATGGTTTCTGTCCACTGAAGCACCTGTAGTGGGTTCCAGTCTGAAACCAGTGGATTCACCAGTGGATTCTGGTGCAGTGAGTCAATCTCCTCATGGTTATTTGGGCATAAAGAGTATTTGTCTTCAACAGCCAATAGGAGAAACCCTTCCAGAAAACACCCCATCTGGAAACTGACCCACATGCACCATCAGGGACCGAGGACCTGGTCCACGTCCATCGTCAGGGACCGAGGACCAGGTCCACGTCCATCGTCAGGGACCGAGGACCAGGTCCACCTATATTCACTTTGCTTTGTGTGGTGCAGTTTGTACCTGATGTAAGGACCGTGACATCACCTTTTTACATGAAGACAGAACAGGACTGGACATTTCCAACAGGAGGATCCAGCAGAGTCAGATTGTTCTGGTTCAACTGTAAATGTGTTTTTACTCTCATCACCTGTCATATTTCCTTTGTCCAATCACAATCTCTCTACAGACCACTTCACTCACAGACCAATCCCTACACTGACCCACATCAGTGAGTGGGAGGTTACCTTCAGAGGAGCTAGTGGTCCGGATGCTGAGCTGCTCCTGTGTGCAGTGACTCCACGTAGGCCAGTGCGCTCTGCATGGAGGTCAGACAGTATCCTTCCTCTCCAATCAGGAAGCTGAAACACAGGAACAACACATGTGAAGACCAGTCAGTCGCTGGGATCCTCTGTTTACTTCAACTGTGGGACAAACATGGAGAAGTGAACAGGACGAGGATTCACTCACCACAAAAACCCAAAACATCTCAGCACAGAATTCAGTCATTATCCAATTTATTCCTTCTGCCTCCATCTCCTCATCAGCATCTTCCCACAGAGTAAACAGAGCTGAACATCTCTGTCACTCTTTACAACAGCACCACAACCAACAACCAACCACCAAACATAAAATGTATCATGATTTTAACAACACATTAAACATAATTCAATGATCAAACTGAAAAACATAAACACATGATGTGTGTGTGTGTGTGTGTGTGTCTGTGTGTGTGTGGGTGTGTGTATCTGAAATCAGATGCAAATGAAACAAGGTAACACTGCAGGAGGTGTTATTCCCACCTCCTCCACCATCACTGTTTGTTTGTCAGGAAGGTTTGACAGTGAGACGCCCTCTAGTGGAAATCATCCACAGCTACAGAGGAACCATGAACCATGTGACAGGAGCAGCTACTGTTTAAAACTTCTCCTTAAAAGTAAAAGCAGCAGAAATGATTCGTAAACATGTTGGAACGTGTTTGTAAAAACTTCAGCAAGCTACGAGCTATGAGGCTAACGGACTAACAAGCTAACGGGTTATTAATCTGACCAGTTAACAAGCTAACAGGCTGATTTTGACCTATTCTGACCTCCTGCACCGTCGCCATGTTTTGTTGTTGACATAAATCTGACTGTGAGGCGCCCTCTAGTGGAAATATTCTACAGTGACAGTTACACCTTCTGGACACTTACAAACCCAAACAAAAAAAGCAAAATGTCAGTGATAAGTTCTGGACTGATCAACAAACCAAGTGAATAAACTATTTTCAGATTGATCACAGTAAATTCAGAGATTAGATTCAGGGATGAAAGTGAACATTGGTTTGATGATGTCCATACACTGACTGGGAAATGTAAAGCGGTGGATTTACAGCTTGTGTTTCCAGGTGGTGCAGCAGTGACATTATGGATGCTGCTGTTCATGAACATCACAGATGAAAGGCGACACCTGAAGATGCTGTAAACTCTCTGGGATCTTCGTACACTGACTGACAGCTGATGACTCGTCCTGTCGTAGCCTCGTGCTGCGTCTCCCTGGACTCCACCACTTCCAACCCACTGAACTACATAAACATAAAGCAGGACTTTATTTGCATTTTTATGGAGAAGAAAACCGAGTCCCAAAGATCCTGACATTCCTGGGCCGCGGCCGGTCCAACCAGCTGGGTTTTTACAGCCCGCTGTTTTTATTTCCCTGAGTAGACCTCCTGGGTGTGGTCTGCACTCACACGCTATGATAGTACAAGAATGATGTTTGGCAACTAAACACCATCAACACACCACCAGTGTCCTCCTCCAACACTGATGTGGGACATGTTCAGTGTCCAGCAGCCGTCAGCATCACAGAAAAGGAGCAAGATCACATGACCAACACTGGAGCCACAGATTCAAACAGTTTAGTGTTAAACTGCATGAGCAGAGACAACAGTGACACTGTTATGAAACTGTTGAACTCCACATCATCTCCAGAGGATCCAGCTTCTGTATGGAGACCTATTATCAACTAAAACACAGGATGTAGGTGACTCCCACACACCTGACATTTGTGTGTCCAGTTGGACTGAGGCTGAAGTGAACAACACAACAACACTTTCAGCTGGATCAAGATGAAGAAGCTGGTGAACAACTGTCTGAATTTTACATCTGGTCGACTCAGAGCTGAGTTGTGTTTGTGGCTGAATATTAAAAATACAACTACGTCCAATATTCACTGTGCTTGTTGCTCTGGTTTGGTCTCCACCAACTCATGAGTCTCTGGTACATCAGCAGCAGCCTGATGTTGAAATGTGTGCTTGATGATGTAACAGCACAGGATTCATAGTTAATGATGAAAATACTGAACTTGTCCTAATGACTCTGACTTGTGTGATAACTTGAGAGAAACCTGATCAGCCTCATATCAAAGATTTTTATTGATTATGCAGCATCTTAGAACTTCAACTGTAACTGAAAGCAAAAATGGAGCTTTTTGAAAACAGAGAAAGACTTTCATTGATGTCCTTCTCTGCTGTTCTGAGACTAAACTAACAGGGGACACTGGCTGGTTTCCATGACGATGACTCACCCTTCATGAATGAACTCCTCCAACGCAGCACATTCAGACACGAGCTGAGGACACTGACACCGCAGAGCCACGAAGGACAGGATGGGCAACAGGTCGTCTGCACCGCTGAGAGACGACAGGAGGAGGAGGAGGAGGAGGAGTGAAGAAGAGAGAAGTAAATAAATAAACAGAGCAGACAGAGTGACTTCTGCACAGTCTGATGGTATGTTGTCCCCGGAGGACTGAGTGGAAACTAAATCAAATGTAGCTCTTAATGGGATGGAAATGATAAAACCTTCTCCCCCTCTCCCTGAGATCTGTTGGGAGGACAAATTGCAGCCGGGGAGATGATGACAGCCTGATAGCATTTTCCCTGTGTGCAGACAGTGACCGTTTGTTTATCAGGACTCACACGCAGGGCTAACTGCTCGCTTGCTAGCTTGCGTGAGAAGGTAGGTTTGCTGGCCCTCGACTGACCCGGCCGCATGCAACAGGATACTCTCCTCCTGCAGGTTCTGGAAGGTGTGGACCGGCTCATGTAACCAGCGAGAGAGTGGGACCTCACAGGCTCAGACAGCCCTGAATCATAATCTCCACCACTGTAAACACACACATCCATCTCTCACACGGAAAAACTGGCGTCTCTGCATTCCTCTGATACAAAGCAGCAGCAACACATGCACCAATACTGATTTCTGTCCCAAGATTAGCCTCCGACCGGGGCTCTGTGCTGCACTTCAGTGGAAGATGAAACAAGTCAGAAACAACTGAAGTGGGCAGAGGGGGGGACATGTCTTAATTATGAGCATACAGAGGAAAATGGAGACCAATTGAGCAGCACAATAGAGGAGAGGAAAGAAAGGGGAGCAGACAAAAGCAGACGAGAGAACAAATGAGCTCCCGGATGGTCGAGGACAAAGAGCTGATGTAAATGGAAATGCTCCTCAAAGAATAAAAAGAGGGCAACAAGTACAATAAAGTGTGTTTGTGTGTGTCGGATTAGACAGGGAGGAAACAAAGAGGCAGGAGATAAATATGCAACGTAACTGCAACATGCACACAGCTCCTCTGTCAGCACAACATCTGATCAGTTATAAATCCACCTCCAAAGTCTGTGTGAGGCCTGATCACAAACAGTGTGTGAGTCACAGTGACAACACATGGGTCTGAACCGAGCTGCCATCAGGAGGCAGGAAGTTCAACCTCACCCTGATCAACCAGATCACAGTCACACTTACAGACAAAAACCTGAACCACGGTTTTACTGAATCACAGCTGCCAGACGCCACAGGCTGCATCTGACGGAGGAAAATAAACTGGATGAAATGTGTCTGTGATGAGCTCTGATCACCAAAACATATCAAACAGACACTGGTGCATTGGTGTCACAACCACAGACCGTATACGGAAAAAACTGACAAATTAAGGTAACAAGGCAAAAACTGTAATACCACCAACAGCCACCAGGTGCTGCTCCAACTGACTTCAATTCAAACATCCTCATCTTTAATCCTGAAATATTCATCAATACATTTCTCCACAAGTCATTCTGATGTCATCAGATAAAGTCAACTCTTCTCCTCAGAGATCTGGGGGGAGGAGTTAGGGGCGGGGCTAGTCTGATTGACAGCTCTAGTCTCCAATGATTGACAGGTGGTTTGGCGGCTCATTCACTGGTGAACTCCAGTCTCCTCCTCATTGGACAGTGTCCTCAGATTCAAGGGTCAGCCCTGCCTCCTCACTCCTTCCTTCATATCCAAATATGGTCATTTCCTGCTCCAAACAACCAACATGGCCACATTCAGATACCAAACTCCTGGATCAGGATCAGAGTCCACAAACCAACAGGTGACATCACGTTAGCTTGGTCCATCCTGTAAACAGTCTGTGGTCCAATCAGAGTCTGTCCAGTACTGACAATGAGCTAACAGCTAACGAGCTAAACATGGAACTACTTTAATCTGTTGGAGGCTAAGCAGCAAATTCTCATCAAAACACTGGTTTCTTTTACAAAATTTAATATTTAAATGTACAGTACATTTACTCAAGTACTGTACTTTTGTGTAATTCAGGTGTTTACACTTTACTCGAGTAGTTTCATGGTATTTTCTGCTACATCCTCCATGCCACAACAAATGTAAATGTTCTACTTTTATCTCCACTGCTTTGATCTTTGTTGACCTATAGTTACAGTCTGTATGTTAAACATTGTTTCATGAGGTTATTGGTTTATTCTTGTTGCAGCCCCTGTACCAGCTGCTACAGTCAGTCTGTAAACTCCTGCATCAGGAACCAGCTGGAGTTTGTTGTTGTTTTGCAGGCTGCAGAGGATGATCACAGTCCAGACGTCATCTCTCTACAACATGAAATGATCTGTGTTTGCTCCTGTTTCCAGGTAACAAAACAAACTCCCCGCAGCGTGATTCACTTTTCATTTCTTGGAAACTTTTTTTTCTGACACACTTGTATATTTTAGTGTACTGAGCACACACACACACACACACTTCAACGTCACAACTTTTCTGGATGAAACGCTGTGAGAAGTGCTGCGCCCGGTCAGCTCTGCTCCTCCGCCGCCTCTGATCACTTCACCCGGACTCAGACTCAAGCAGACAGATATGGAGCAGCAGCCAGTCTCAGAAAAACCTGAGTGGATCCAACAGGAGACCAAGAAGGACCAGGACAAGATATCACACATCACCATCTCGACATGGTTTGTTCCCCTGATACTGGCTGTTTAGGAGCTGCATGAAAAACCAAACTGAGGACTTTTACAGGCATTAATGATTTGCACACACACACATTAAACCCTTTAAAAGCTGGTGACACATCCCATGTGGTTTCATGTCAACAGTTTGAAGTCCCATTAAAGTGTCCAACCTTCCCTCAGCCTGGTCTCCACAGCCCAGTAAACAGCTCTCCACCCTCTGGAGGACAAAGTGTTGACCATCTGTTTGTTTACTGGTGTGTTTAGTGAACTCTCTGCAGACAGCATGATAAACCAGCACACTGTCAGTCCTCTGAAGGTGAAGCTGGGCAGCGATGATGCTGAGTAGAAAGCATCACTGCTTCCTGTCCTGGATGTGGTTCAGGGGGACGATACGAAGCAACAACCATAAACAAACAGAAACTAATTTATTCTGCACAGACCCATGTGACCTCCTCAGTCTGCTCTCCATGATGGCAGCTGCAACACACTGAGCCTTTGTGGACTCTACAAACCATCCACCTCTTTTCTTCTCCTCACAAACCTCCTCGTCGGGCCCTTGGGTTCGTTCCAAGCTCAGACAGGACGACCCACTTTTGGGCCTGGCCAGGAAGAGGCACTCTACAGGGGGGCAGCAGACCTACAGCCCCCGCTGTGCCAGGCCTGACTGAGTCCTGATGAGACCTGACAGGGCAGCCACCACGGCACAGAGCCCTTAAATGATGTTTGGGTTCCTCCACCGGACCCTGGACGTCTCTCCCTCCTCATCAGGAGCATAACATAAATAAGTCCAGGACTTTTATTTTGAAGTTTAATGAGCTGCACCTCTGGGGAAGTTCTCCTTAAACACACAGACCTGCAGGACTGTTTCATCAGGGAACCACAACGTCACAATGTTTGAGTTTATGCCTCATTAATGTAACATCTCTGTGAATATTTAGGATACATTTGTAGCTTTACTGTCACAAAACATTTGAGGATTTTAATCCCACAAAACCAGTGGGAAACATTCGACTTGTTTCAGATTCCTCTGTGAGAAGTCTGTGTGGGAACCCTGACCCGAGACTGGTGTTGGACTCACATGGCGGCTGTCTTTGGAGCAGAGTCCCCCTCATGAAGACTCCTGTAGTCCTCAGCACAGGCACAGATCAGGCGTAAGGTCCTCACTGTAGCAGCACCCAGCAGGAGGAGGACAGCATATAAAACACAGGTCAAACCATTTATCTGCAACATGCACACAAACACAGCAGTGACAGAGTTCACAGCACATGTAGGACTGAAGTCACATCACTTCACTGTTCAGGGTCAAACTCCTCAGACTCCACATGGAAGGTCCTGATGCTCCAGATGTTAGTGAAGCAGCTCGTGTGTTTATGTGTGTCTCAGATTATTAAACTATAAAAACTCTGATTCCAGCTCATCTGGTCCAGAATCAAAGTGAACTGACAACAGGTCTGTCCCTGAGCTCCCAGCTCGTGAACTGGTCCTGGACTGTCCCCACAGAGGGACACACCTAAATAACTTCACTACCAGAAAATGGAGACATTCATTTTGCAGGTTTATCATCAGTTTGAGCTGAAAATCACTAGTGAACAAATGAAAAGTGGACTAAAATTAATTAGTATTCAAACTGAAAAAACAAACTTTATTTGGATGAAATGCAAGTTTGTATGAAGGAGGAAAATAAAATGCAAACAGTCAGAAAGAGGCTGGACTGTCTGTTTCAAGCTGAATCACTGCTCTGAGAGGAGGTGGTGTCCTGAGAGTCTGTCTTTGTGAGGGAGAACAAAACAGGATGTGACTCACCGATACACTCCAGCTTCCTCTGTGGACAGCAGTCCTGAACCAGCAGCCTCAGCTCCTGGACCGCAGACTCGTAGGGGCAGGAACCCTGCAGCGTGGCGGGGTCTTCAGGGAACAGTTTGGAGGGAACCCCGACGTGTGCGGGGGAAGCATCGCGGTGCAGCTTCATACTGGCCTCGAAGGCCTGCTCCCTGTCCCAGTGGACCTTCCTGAGAGACAGGGACAAACATCAGACTGGTTGATGTCTCAGAGAAGCTCATGAAGAAATTCATCATGAGGGAAAAACACACGTGTTTGATTCACAGGACACCAGCAAACACAAGGTTCATGTCTGGAGACGAGTCACAGAGACACAAACACCTGGACCTGTCCACAACAGTCAGGCTGCGAGAGCTTCACCTGGTACATCATCATCATCATCATCATCATCATCACATCCACATGTTACTGTTTGAAATGTGTATGGTTGTGTAACCACACGATGTCTGAATAAAATGTTATCAGCAGTGACTGACTTTGTAACATTGTACAGATTCAAAATTAACTTTCCAATAATTATAAAAATGAGGTTAGGATCATTTGTATTGACCTTTACTTCTGATCTTTATCAGACAGGAAACAACCTCCTGACTCCACACAGCCGTCAGCTGCACACACACAGTCATTAAAGCTCTAGCAGGGGATCTGTGTCTGAAAGTTGGTCCTTTACTTGGCTACAAGTCCCTGAAGCAGTTTTATCCTTCACCCTGTGGGAGGAGTGAGGAGGCGGGGCTGACCCCTGAACCTGAGGACACTGTCCAATGAGGATGAGACTGTGTTCACCAACCCACCTGTAAATCACTGGAGATGCTCTGATGTTTAAATGAATCCCTTCAAAGATGAAATAAATACCAACACCACAGTGAAGACAACATTCACAGTGAGTATGATCAACATCAGTCACAGTGAAGACAAATCATCATAAAGTACAAGGTGGAAAGAAAAACACTGCTGATGTTCAGTAATGTGTAAACAGCCTGAAAGCTTCAGTAAAGTTTTATATGAACACCACACACTCTTCACATGTTTCCCCCATGATGTCATCATTACATCCCTCTGCAGTGTTTCCTGGTAGTGTGTGTGTGTGTGTGTGTGTGTGTGTGTGTGTGTGCGTGACAGGTTGGGAAACACTGTGTGGAGCTGTCCCGGGGGGATCACACAAAGAGGCAGACAACAATGGCGCCGCAGCGACACGAAGCACGAGACCTAATCCAATTTCAAACCTGGAGAAAACAGAGGGCGAAAAAACCTTCAAATCTAATTATAATATCTAAGTGGATTCAAGTGAAGCAGGAGACCCCGGGGTGACACACTGCACCACCCTGCTCTCCATCCACTGACAAACACTGACCTGCAGCAGTCAGGAGGAGCAGCACTGCCACCTGCTGGTCAACAACACACCAGCACTGAGCTTCACTTTAACTCTGCCTGAACCCTCCAACCTCATCCAGGTCCCAGGTCCAACTCACAGCACCTCTCAGTGTCTCTGTTTGTTATTATCTGGGACCAGCAGGAACTGGGAGCAGTGGAAACACAACGAGACCAACAACACAGACAGTGCACTGCTGGTCCTGCTGCAGATTTATCCACAACACTTCACTGACACATGGATGTTACTGAGACTAATGCTGGTTATCCACACTGTATTCCAGCAGTGGAAACATTTACACTGGTGTGAGAGGATCAACACCAGAGCAGATCAGTCCTGACACTCTGACTGTTTTCATGCAGCGACAGGTCAGAACCAGCAGAGTCTCATCAATGTGGAATCCTGCAGACAAACACTGATCCTGGTTTGACAGGGAAAAGTTCACAGAGCATCAATAGTTGGACTGAGCAGGAATGAGGACACGTGGTTTATGACGCAGGCTGTGCATCGACACGTCTGAAGATCCTCACAACACAGACAAACATCAGCATCTTCAGAGAGGCCGTCCCACACTCTACTGAGCACTCACAAAACAACAGTTTGTTTTAGCTGGACGTCTGTACGATGGCCTCTGACACTGCAGTCATAGTATCCATGTATATATATTTTAGAGCGAGTACACCTGTGATCTGAGGAGAAAATGGTTGTTTAGGTCGAGTGTGTTCACTTATATCAGTGTGGTTTTTAATTGGCTATTAATATATTTCAATGTAAACAAAGCAGCAATGTCTGCATCTCCTTCATGGTGGAAGTGGTGGTCGCCATGGTTACCAGGGGGAGTACTTCTATTGGCTGTTACTCACGTGGTGAAATTACCCAAACACGATGGAGAGTACACATCGTGATTTGAAAAACCGCGCCGCATTCGGTGTGAATTTGCCGTTAGGATTCAGGGTGCAGTACCTGAACAGAGCCACCAGGGCGCTCCACAGAGGAGTGAAGAAGGCTTCCTCGATGCTGGCGAGGCACAGGTCTCTGCAGCTGGCTGTGTTCAGACACTCGAAGGACAGTAAACACAGAGACAGCAGCTGATCTAAGAGAGGAAGAGTGAAGGTCACCATCACACCAGGAGCAGATCCACACTGGAACACACACACACACAGACACACACACACACACACACACACACACACCTATAGCGATATGAACGTCTTTGACGATGGCCTTCAGGTGTTCTTTGAGCGCCCTCATCTCCAGCTCCTGGATCTGGTCCTCGCTCTGCTCCGGCTGCAGCGACGGATCAGACGGCGGTTCTGAATCTGAGCCGGTGTCGTCTGCGTCGCCGTGGGGCGGAGCCCAGTCCAGGTGGCTCAGGAACTGCTCCAGGTCCTCAAACGAGTTCTCCCGGTCCACTGGCACCTGAGGCTCCTCCAGGTCCTCGTGGTCACGGCTGATGTTGAGGTTGTGAGAGCGTGAGGGGGACAGCGAGGAATCGGTGCTGAAGCTCTTGGCACCGACGATGCTGCCGGACGTCCTGATAGACTTCCTGGGCGTCTCTGTGAGACCACATGAGCACGTCACTGTTACAGGACTGAGATGTCAGCTACAGACAGGAGGAGGACTGTGCACAGACCCCTGCACGGGTCATAAACTCCCTGTATCTAGACTGCGGATGATGGATGAAGCTAATGTGATGTCACACACTGGTTTGTGGACGTGGCCATGTTGGTATTGTGGAGCCAGAAGTGACCATATTTGGACATGAAGGGAGGAGCTGAGGAAGCAGGTCTAACCCTTGAACCCAAGAGCTGGTCTCACTGGAGACCAGAGCTGTCAATCAAGCTCAGCACGTCACAATACACAACGATACACAACAGTACACAACAATACACAACAACACCCCGCTCCTCCTCTGAGCTCACTTTACTTCTTCTCCTCCTGTTGTGCAGTTGTTGTGACTCACAGCTCCAGGCTCATTTATCATGGATGTAAAATAATGTTGACGTTAATGTTGGACATGTTCCACTGAGTGTGAATCAGAACTTGTCTAAATATTTTATTTGCTGCCATTGAGACAGTTTGTTTACTCTGTCCACATGACAGTGTTTACCTGAACAGAAAACATTTGTTCAGAGCTGTAGTTGTACATGTGGATCACAGCCCAGCTTCCTACAGACCAACTGGAACCAGTTCAAACAGCTGATGAATGGAAGCAGCCGTAGTCATGGAAACAAAAACCATCCCTGATGTTCCCTCATCCCCTGAATGTAAACAGAGGTAGTTCCTCTGTCTCCAGATGGTCTCTCACTGACTCCAGGTTGATTCAAACAGGAACAAAGGTCACATCCACAAAACAAAGCCAGACAGTAGCAGAGGAAGTGGAGCTGGAGGCTCTGGCTCTCACCTGGATGAAGCAGGTTGTGGACACTGTGGGAGGGTTTCAGGGTCCGGGCGGGACTCTGAGGGAGGCTCTTACTGACCAGGGGGTAGAGCCGGTTGTAAATGCGGTACTGATGTTTCCTCAGCAGCTTCACCACCGGATGGTCGGAGCGGCTGAGGACGCAGAGCGAACGTTAGGTCGATCGTCACGGTTACACATCATGTGATCAGTTCAGTTTGGACTAAAACTAAATCCATGTTTCTCTCCTTTAAGTGGACACCTGCACTGAGGTACCTGAGCAGGTAGGACACCAGATCTGACACTAGTGTGATGTCAGGATTCTTCTTCATGTTGGCTTTCCACTGTTTGGGCCAATCCTGAAAACAAACAATGTATAAATAAAAACACCCACAACAAGGCCTGAGTCTGTTACAAATTATTGGGACATTTGAATGTTTACATGAAGTCACATGACCAAAGTGCTTGACCTCAGATATTTATCATGTACGATACATGTGGATGGAAACTAAGTCTGACAGTTTGAGTAGGAGCTTGTTTTAGCCTCTGGACTCAGATGAGGACGTGTTGATGCTGCAGCCCTGATAATAAAACTCAACGCTCTCAGGAAACAGACAGGACCCAGGCTGCTGCATGTTCAGGGTGTGATGCCTGTAAAAGCTGTTTTGTGGATTTCTACTGCTGCTGTTTTGGGTATTTTAGGAATTACGAGTACTGGCTTTGACTATCTTATAATTATTTGCTGCCACACAAGCAGCTGGCAGCTGCATGAGAGCTGCGAGCCAACATGAAGCAGCATGAAGCTCTGGTAACCTGGTGATCATCTTCAACTCACATGGTCCTGCTCGTACTCCAGGACGTTGGTGTAGAGGACACGCTGCTCCTGCTCCTCAGCCGTCATCGCCCCCGACGCTGCAAACCTCCTGTGACCAGAGAGAGGAGATGCTGAGGATCTGAACAGTTACACATTAAACATTTCTACTGCACGGTGACCGAGGAGTTATATTTATTGAAGGTTTGCAGATGACAGGAAGAACTGATATATATCATGAAGCTGTAAAGAAACATAAAACATCCTGGAAACTAGAAACTTGGAGGGATTCACACCGACATGTCTCTCCTGTGAAACCTAATTTAGGGATTTTGAAAATGTTTTGTGGAAATAAAAAATAGTTTTTCTTCTCTCTGAGGTTTCTGGACGTGTCCCTTTGGTAAATTAAATCATTTCCAAACTGACTTAACCTTCTCCAAAAATGTACTGGGAGCTTTACACAAACCAATAACACCACAGACTTTAGGATGTGTTTCAAAAATGCACTTTGGAGCTCGGAGAATGGATCAAAGAGATTTAATTTCAAGATTTAGGAGATTCTGGGAGGAATTAATCTGAGGCACATTCCTAACAATCCTGTGTGCTTCTTCAGAGGGCTGCATTACACTCCAATAAATCCAGGCTGGTTGGTTAAAAAGAATGAATTCACTGTTCACGGGGAACCACAGTGTACCTGTTGGCCTCCTCCTGCAGCCTCAGTCTTCTTTCCTCCATCTTTCGCTGGAGCTGATGTGAACATTAAGGAACCTCCACACATCACAACCTCACATGGATCAGCCAAAAAAAATGATGTTTAAGTTTCATACTTGACGTCTTCACAGTACGATTCGGCTCACAGTAAACGTCTAGATCACATGTCGAACTTCAGATCTATTCACAAGATCTGCAGCATGGTTTGCAGCCTATCTGACATCAATAAATGGATTAGTCCTTAATTCATGTTTCAGAAAGCAGTGTCCAATCTATATAGAGTCTCTGCTGATGTCCCATAACAAATACCCACAGTCACGGCAGTTTCACAGTCTCAGGAATCACTAAAACCAACATTTTCCTTGATCTGACCCACACTGGAGGAACTAAAATTCATCTTGGTCCCTTTAGGAAAAGTCATCAAATTTCAGGCTGAAAAAACAAAAAGACATTTAGAAGATTTTTACTTCTGTCAGGTGTCAACCAGAGTCAGATCTGACCGGGACAGTATGTGAGGTTAAACCTGGGAAAACTCCATCAGTAACTGAGATATTCAACGACACAGACGACACGCTGACAGGAGGAGGATACAGCATCCTGTCGGGCTTTAGCAATGATGAGGTTCTCCATCATCTGCCGCTGGAGAGAGAGTGTCTGCGAAGGGAAAGAAACAGGAAAATGACTCCAAATATAGAGATTCCTGCAAATAAACTCATTTTAAAATCTCATCCAAACATGCAGCAGGAAAAGTAACAGCACTGAAACCCACAGTCTGGACACTAACCATCACAACCACCAGCTGAAGACAACAAGAGGCACCAGGAAGTCTCCAAACTCCAGAAAACGCTCACACACACACACTTTACCAGCCACAAATCTCACTTATGTTCTCTGGATATGTGAATTTAAAACTGTTTTATGTAAAAATATATAGTGGGTAAAAGCTTAAAAACTGAATTAAATAACAAACCCTGAACACACTAAAAAATCTTCAGATTGATTTTAGTTTATTTGCAGTTCATTGTATTTTTTCACTAACTTACTGACCTCTATAGTTTAATTTCACATTTGAATATTTATTTTCTGATAGTTGACAGTCTAATAAATCACAGAGGGAAAAACAACAAACCTTAATTGGTATTAATTAGGTAACCAGGTTAATTAGCCAACTTGACTTTACCTTTACAAACGCCTTTAGTTTTCTCCAGTAAGCACGAAGTTCCACTTGATGCCCAAACATTTTCCCGTTTTAAATGACAAGTTTAACATTATTTTAAAAAATAAAAATACAATAAAAACTCTCCACCAGTGTGAAGGTAACACGGTTAGCTTCAACCGCGGCAGCTCAGAAACGGTTATGCTAGCTAACCGGAGTGAAGTGCGTCACGTCGCCGTCATTTTGTTTTCTCACTGGAGATTTTTTTTTTTTCCAAAAAGATAAAAACAACTGGGAAAAGAGTTCAGCTTCCAGACTTTATAGATCGATGTGTGACCCATGAGGTAAACACACGGTCCGCTCCACCCTCACTCCGCGGGAGGAGGGTCAACACCGACAACGTCAAGCTAACAGGAACTACCTAACTAGCTAAGAGAGAAATTCAAAATAAAAGCACCGGAAGAAGCTCTGTCAGCTTCGCTCTGGAAGTAACTTGTTCTGACTTGATTAATTCTTTTAATCATTAAAACTCCTGTGTAACTCAGCATCAAGTCATTTTAAATAAATGTAATAAATAAATCATTTGTAGATAGACTAAAGAAATGTACTGACAGGACTGCAGTTGTATGTAGAGAAAATAATATAAATATATAAATAAATCAGTGTCTGAATTATTTTAAGAGCAAAAAAACCATGCCTGAAATCAACCTGATTTCTAACTATTAGACAGAAACAAACATCAGGAAGTTACACCATTAAAAATACGTATTTGAAAAATATTACATTTTTTCACATTTTATAATAAATCATTTCAGATTTTTTGATCAGTTATTATACAAAGATTACAACAGTAATATGACAACTTGACTCATGTTACATCAGTGAATTGGAACAGACACCGAAACATGAAACAACCGGTCCACTTATGATCCTGAGATGCATCTTACAACCAGGTGTGAACACCCTGCTCCTCCTCTCAGCCACACACACTGCACACTCACCAAAGACGTCTTCTGATAGGCCTGACCCGGGGCGAGTCTCGCCACTCGAGCTTCATAGTTGGCTTTCAGCTTCTGGTTCAGACGTGATGCTTCCTCGATGGGCGTCAGCTCTCTGCAGCACACACACAGACACACAAAGAAAACACAACAAGCACACATCAACACAACAAGTTGATCATCAGTAGCAGTTGTTTTCAGCACAAGTATAAACATTAATAATGTGTCTCCATGTACAGTGTCAACAACAAGATTAGTTTTTACTCTACCTCAGAAAAATGATCTGAAAACAAACAGGAAAACTTTGCCTCAAGTCTTAGAAACTGTTTGAATGACTTCAACATTTAAACTCCAGTCACAGGTTTGACATGTCCACCAGTGAGTTTGCTGCAGGACATGAAACACAGTTTGTTCAGCTCCTCATTGTTCAGTCTGCTTTGTCACTCTCTTCAGAGCAGCACAACATCCTCCCTCCAAAACAAACACAGCTCTTACTTCCTGCTCGTGTCCTGCGCTGCCACCGTTTGGAGCCTCTGGAAGACTTCGGGAGGCAGGAAGGGGGAAAGCTCCCCGCCACCGTCTGACAGCACCCTGCGGTGAGCGGTCTGTGTCGGGCTGCTGGCTTTCTGCTCAGGAGCATCGGCTGTAACAGTGACAACAGATAACAGGCAGTGATTGGCTTGAATGGCACAGTCATGTGGCTTTACATTGGCTGGTTCTGATGTGTGACTTGTGAAGGCTGCAGTGATTGATCAGCTGTGTTTATGAGAGAGATTACTCTGATTGGAGGGGAATGTATTCACCAGTGTTGGCAGCGGGGAGGGCGCCGGTCTGATCAGGCTGTGATAGGCGAGGTGAGTCGGAGGCGGGGAGGTCAGGGGGGTCGGCACTCTTCCCTATAAATGACTTGGCTCGCTCCAGACACTGCTCGGCCAGTCTCAACATCCGCTCCACGTCCACCGCCACCGGCTCCCGCTCCTCTGAGGCTGCAGAGCAGACCAGGAGAAGTCATGAGGGGACGTATTCCAAGAATCGCTGCTCCTGGCTGATTATTGTAATGCAGGTCTGCTACATAAAGGTCATCACATGCTCATCTGAGGTCTGATCTAATTTCCTTAATAACAATCGGCCACTGTGCTCCAGATGATTAGTTCAAGTCTGGATGGAAAGAGTCATTTAGATTGGCAGGAGATGCTGCTTGTTTTCTGCAGGTCCCCATGAAACCTCCAAGCTCAGAGGTTTACTGACAGATATGCAACGACTAAAGCTCTATTCACATTGGTTTCAATATGCATCACAGGTGATCGGATCACAAGTGGACAGCCCAGTTTACACCTATGTGTCTCCAAACTGTCCTGCTGACCACTTGTGTTCAGATGTTACTCTGACAACATCGGGGCTGCACAGTTTTCACGTAACTCACCAGAAGAGCAACATCTGTGATAAACAGTAAGTGAAGTTAACCAGAGAGAGGAGAAGGCAACCGGAGTGAAGAACTACTGTGCATGTACACACACTGTGTGAGGTGAGAGGACAAAGTGGGTTAGATCAAGATCAATTTAAATCGTCTCACTTGGGAGATATTTGAGTTGGACAGAAGAGAAAACTGCTGCACAGAAAATACAAACACATGTAAAAATAAATGGGTAAATAAATATAAAACAAAGTAACAAATGTGCAAAGTACAAAAAGTTGGTTAAAAAGTATCAGCTTTTTCTGTCACGTCCTTACACTACAAAGGTCACATGTGTCCCAGACCACCTCCACATGTGGTTTGAGGGAGTGGATCTCAATGTGTCTTGTATTTAGTGCTGTCCTCTTATGATCCAATCACCCGAGACACATCCTAAAACCAGGTGTGAACAGGGCCTAACTGTCTGCAACTCCAAAGACCCAACAGAACTCGTTGTGGCACAAGAAGACAGACCTTGCATACCAAGCATAGCTGCCCTAACCACATGCAGGAAGAGGTGCTGTGGTCCCTGTCTTCACACTATCACATCCTACACATGCTCAGGTCTTACTTTGCGATCCAGCCTCCTCCAGAAGTGCGTGTGAGATGTAGTTGATGGTCCGGAGGTATTCACAGTAAGCTTCCTGCAGAGAGACCACAAGCACCCTGTTAATAGTACAGAGACAGACAGTAAACCCTGCAGGATACAGAGACTGGCTGCGGCTCTAATCTTTGTTTTCACTTAGAGTTCCAACCTATCTGGGAAATTAGATAAAATCATTTCTGCCTTATAAGGAAGTCGGACCTGTCCACCCTTTGTCACTGGTTCTGTCCATAACTTTTCTGGACAGACCAGGTGCAGCCAGGTGGAGGAGGGGGCCGGGTTTGGTGGTGGGAGGATCTTGTCTCTGCTTTTTGCAGATGATGTGATCCTGTTGGCATGACAATCAGCACCGCCATGTCTCAGGCCACATTTCTCAGCTGGAAAAGGGTGTATTGCCCACTCAGTTACACTCCTCAGTTGGAGGAGTGTAAGCATCCTGGGATCTTGTTCAAGAGTGAGGGTAGGACGGAGCGGGAGGTCCACAGGCGGATCGGGATGGAGTCTGCCATGATGTTGATGCTAAACCGGTCCATCGTGGTGAAGAGGGAGCTGAGCCTGAAGGTGAAACTCTGGGTTTATTGGTCGATCTATGTTCCACCCCTCACCTATGGCCCGGAGCTTTGGGTAATGACCAAAAGAACAAGATCAAGTGGCTGAAGTGAGTTTCCTCCACAGGATGGCAGGGCTCAGCCTTGGCGACAGGGTGAGGAGCTCAGTCATCCAGGAGGGACTCGAGCAGAGCTGCTGCTCCTCCATGTTGAGTGGAGCCAGCTGAGGTGGTTTTTGCATTTGGTGAGGATGCCCCCAGATGCCTCCCTGGGGAGGTGATTCAGGCAGGTTTAACGGGGAGGAGAGCTCACAGCCAACCCAGGACATGCTGGAGGGATTATATCTCTGGGCTGGCCTGGGAACGCCTCAGGGTTCTCCTGGAGGAGCTGGTGGATGTGGCTGGGAGAGGAGAGGGAGGTCTGGGCTTCTCTGCTGAGGCTGCTGCCCCCGAGACACATGTGCACACCCTATTCACACTTACAACAACTAGCAGCTAACAGCAGCAAAGGGCAACAAGCTAACACTAATGCTAGCTTACTCGTGGGTTAACCCTCGAAGTTGAAGTAAAATAAATAAAGTGAAAATAGTTTAAATAGTTAAAATATAAAGTTCTCAGTAAATTGCAGATGTATTAAAATCACATTGTGTTCATGTTGTGAGCTGAAATTGTTTATTTATGCCTCACACTGCTATTAGCACCGCGGTGCTACGTTGTTACCATGGTTACTACAGAGCGCGCTGCAGGTGGATGGAACCAAACAGGTGAAACAGAGAGGGGGGGGTCATAGAGTTATGTTCTTTATTATATTTTATACTAAAATATTCAGAGTTATAATTCAAACACTGCATATTATCCCGATATGTTTGTACAGTATTTAAACTAAAAACAAATTGTAATATAATTTAATAAAATAACCAGGACGTCCTGCAGGTGTTTACATGACTGACAGCTGAACGTTAGCTAGCTAACCCGCTGACAGCCCCCGCCCCCTC
>OOFC01017976.1:9573-19929 GCA_900323345.1 Pseudochromis fuscus
CCAACTCACTCATCCAACATTCATGCAGGGCAAGGTGGGTAAAGTGTCTTGCCCAAGGACACACCGACAATGACTGGGAGGAGCGGGAATCGAACCACCGACCCTTCGGTTGGTAGACGGCCGCTCTACCACTGAGCCACTGCCGTCCCCGGCACTTTTTAAAAGTGTAACCTAAATTATCTTTTATTTTTTCTTAAATTATAAATTTGTAATGTTTGTAGTCCACACCATTTTTCTATGGTCATGACTTTAATGATATGTAGTCAAAACAGGAATCTGTCTTGTACTGATACAAATCCTGAAATAGTGTCCAGGACGTTTCTTTACCTAAACTGCAGAAGGTACATAGACTGTATATAGAAATGCACGAAGCAGTCGTCCAGTGCAAAAAAGTCCAAAACTCCCAACGGCTTCTTCGAGGCAGGCTCCAAAAACACTGTGGCTCCAATTCACTTCAATTCTAAAATTGTAATGTTCAATCATAAAGTACTCAGTCAATACATTTTTTCCACAGATCATTATGATTTCATTCGCCAAAGGTAATTAGTGACCTGGTGGTCCATCTTGGAAAAAAACATCGAGTTGATACTTGAAAATAAGGAATATTTGGGATGTGGTTCACTTGATTAACAGGTCTGTAGCTGATCAGGTGCTGAAGTCCAGTTTCATGCACATTGGGCAAGGCTGCAAAGGTTGGACCCACCTCCTCCCTCCTTCGATATCCAAATATGGTCACTTCTGGCTCCAAAAAACCAACATGGTGATGTTGGTGACATCACACTGGCTTGGTCCATTTCTATACACAGGCTATGAGAAGCGAACAGGCCTTTTTCTAAGGCTGGTTTGTATTAGAGGCAGGACTTTATTTCTGATTTCCACTATTTGATAAGTTTAACTAGTTATTTCAGCACAAAGCCTCGTTTTGAGGCTTCAAAATGGCATCTGGAGCAAAATATCAAAGTTACTGGTTTACAGTATTAATACAAACCCAACACTTCCTTTTAACCATTTCAAAATAAAAAGCCCACAACTAGCATCTCAGACAGAATCTTTTAATTTGGCTTTTATTGTGAAATATTTGCAGACACACTATGTTTACTTTTTCACCACTGTTTTTCCCCAGCCTGTATTTGGGATGCAGTCTTTATTTTTGGCTTTTAATTGACCACCGGTTTTATTTGAGGAAATGCAGTATACTCATCTACCAAGTGTAAAGCATGATTTCCTACCCATCCATTCTTGGTGACTTGCATATTTTAATTCTAGGCTTTGAGGGTTTATAAGAAATAAAATGATAGGTTTAGCAGAGAGGTGCTGACCTTATTTATTCCAAGAGAAGGTAACAGCGATGTAGTTATTTAAACAGGCGATGTGTTCTGGAACAGATTGAATAAGAGCTAATCAGACTGTCTGTCCTCTCATGTCTTTCTGCAGTGTATTCTGTCTCAGCCCAAGTTCTGGGCAGTGGAGGTCACAGCACTTTGCCTCAGGACCAAACTGGAGAAAGAACGATCCCGGTGTGTCGAGAGAGCCATGATGCAAACCCAGGTAAGGACATTTAGTGAAACTTTGAGACACTCAAAGCTAAGCGGGTTACTGCAGAATATTGTTTTCCCACAAATAAAGCCAGCGTGTTGGAATCAGGTTTTGAGGAGTTTCTTGTACCACAGCATCTCAAACAAGATTGGAGGTGTTATAAATCAATAGAACAACACCACCCTGAGGTCCAAGGAGGTAGACAGGGACACAAACAGCCTCAGAAACAGACAGTGAAAACATTGTTGGTGTTATCTGTTACTGCAAAACAGTGCAGTGAAAGAAAGACAGAAAAAACACTTCAAATATGCCCAAATTTGTGTATATGAGAAAAGGGAGGAGAAAATACTGACTCAAACCTAAATTATTTAGATACAAGAGCTGATTTCTTCCAGTTAAGCTTGCAGGCTCCTGGGAAAATGAAAATCAAGAAACGCAACCTAGCTGTAGTCAGTTTATGATCCACATAAAGGATGTTTTTTGGGTTTTTTTTTTTACTCAAAGTTTGTGAGCACGAGCTATGAGAACAAATAGAATGAATTAAGATTATCCAATCAACCAACCACGTGGCAGCAGCACAATGTATGAAATCCTGCAGGTGCAAGTCAGGAGCTTTTGCTAATGTTCATACCAAACATAAGAATGAGGAAATACAGCAGTAGACCACCTCAGGTTTCACTCCCATCTGTCAGGAACAGAAACCTGAGACTCACCAAAACTGATGAAGATGAAGCAGATGTAGTGGTTGGAAGTGATTTCTTGGCACATTTTGGACCCTTTAATAACAACAATCATGGTTCATAGTCTGGGTGTTGACTGTGTTCATCCCTGTATGACCACAGTTCATCTTCACAAAAGTTTTTCATGAACATGACAGTGAGTTCAGTTCATCCACAGTCAGCAGCTCTGACATCAGTAGAACAGGAGATTGGCAGCTGATAAATCTGCAGGAATGATGTGATGTTGTCATGGCAACATGAAGCTGAATCTTAAAGGAAGGTTTTCATATCCACCAACAATTTCGGCAAAAGACCCTGCTTGGATTTTCAGGTCCCTGAAACAAGTAAAATGTCCAGAAATTCATTGAGTTTTGTCCTGGAAAATAATTTGTAAATCTAATCTGATTTTTGTTCTTTTAGTGTCTTTTTTTGTCATGTTTGTTATGGTATACTGTACTACACAGGAAGTTGGTCCAGCAGCCTTACTTCAGAGCAGATGTCCTGGAGAATAAGTACTTGAGAATAGTAGGGACCCTGTAGGTGTTGTTAATAAAGTGCTCAGTGAGTGTATATGACTGGAAGCCCCTCCACAGTCTGCAAGCCGAGACTCAGGACGAAGAAAACCTTCAGCCCCGAGTATCCAGATGGAGTGATATACAGTACATATACAGTGTTGAAAACATTGATCTGCACCATTTTTCCACTAAGTGAGTTTAAATCAGTCCCAGAACACAGTCGTCATCCTTTTTTGTTTCAAACTCCATGAGTAATCTTATCGGCACTGTGGATGTTTGAGCCTCCACGTCACAAAACTCACAAACCAGTGAGAACATTAATGAAGTTAAAAGAGTCACAGAGTCTGACGGTGCCGGTGAGTTATTGAGCAACCTTGTTCGCTCTTTCAAAACAACCCTGAGCACAAACAAAGCCATTAATACCGCACGGCTCCAAATGTTATTTTGGATGCTGATCAATAACATCCCTGAAAGAGAGAACACAGACGGCATTATGGGATTATGAAAACGCTGGCATGGAAGTTAGAAGAATCAAACACCTGGCTGGAAGACGACAGCCACAGAGCACACACCAGAAAAAATAAAAACACCTAATGTTTGTGCTTGTTTTCCTCAAACCTGCTCCTGCTCGAGGCAGCGTGGTGGAGAGTAAAACTGTAAGCAGTCAATGTCATCGTCTGAGATGTATTTTATGTAGTTGGAGCACTTTGCCAGAAAAGTTCAAGGCTTATTGAACAAATGAAACACAGTCTCTTCTTTTCCTTTCTTTCTGTTCCCTGACTGTAGCAGCTTTCTTTCTTTTTTTTTTTTGTCTTCAAAGAACCACAAGAGACATTTTGTGCCGGGGTGTTGGAGAGCTCTTTCCTGTTAATCTCTCCAGCTGATCAGTCTTATCTCTGTGGAAATGATGTTAAGCTGCTGCAAGGATGATGGGAGAAGGAAACAGCCAAGAAGCATCTGTTTGTTCCTCCTGGCGTTTTATTTCATCCCATTTGAATGAAGGAATATGTCTGCTGTGCAAGGAGCAGCTGTAGGCGAACAGACTTGTGTTCACTGTTTGCTGTTTGTCTCCATAAATGTTCGCTGTCATTGGCCATTTAGCACCTAATGACCCCTGTAACCCTGTCGATACTCGGTGGCCGATTGCAGCAAATATAAGACGTGTGCGCTGACACGGGTACTTCATCTGCTGTAATCACACCTTCAGTCTATAAAAGTGAGTTTCTGAGTCATTGTGGGTCATGAGGTGGCTGCTGTTACAGAAAGCTGAAATACATTGTGTTTCACTGCCTCCACCCGGGAGGTTTTCATCTGGATTGGTTTGTTTGTTGGTAACGTTATGGAGAAAACCACTGAACAGATCTCGATGGGCTTCTTTAGGGAGATAATCTATCATCCAAGACACAAGTGATTGCATTTTGGGCAAGATCCAAGGAGGAGATCCTGTGTGTAAAACTGTGAAAAGTCCTTACTGTTCTAATGTGTGAGTGTTTTAACACGATAGTGTTGTTGTTTCACCTCAAGGGGGCAACAGTGTTCAGTCTGTAGCATCAGTACAGCTGGATTATACCTTGGTGGAGGTTTGGACTCTATGTTGCTTTCTAATTTAACCTTTAACCCGCTAAGACTGATCATAGTCGGTCAGCCCTCTCATTTCCTTCAGCACTACCACAGAGAGTGTTCGCTTTTGTATAACTTTCATTTTTCAATTGTGCAATAGGTTTGACCCAGTTTGTGTCGGCTTGGTTTATTTCCGTAAGCGGTTCTATGGACCTGGGACTGTGCATGGCATAAAATAATTAAACAGGCTAAGGGTTAATTTTGTGAAAGGACCAGCTACAGAACATCACCTGTGTGTTTTGTTTTGTTTTCCCAGGCAATAGTCGACCACTTTGAAGACAAGAACTGTCCCGTGACTGAACGCCTCAAAGTCTTCTACTGCTGCCACGCCCCGCCCAGATGGGCTGTCCAGGTATCAACACTCCATCAAAAATATATTTCAAGTTTAAATCAGGGTGTCAAACTCCTGGAAACTGAGAGAAACAAGTACTGAAAACCAAAAGCTTTCCAGGAAGATCATTTAAATCAAAGTGAAACCAGCTAAACTGTGACATTTTTATATCACAAACTATTCTATGGACATATTTTTAATAACACTGGCATACAGAACAACAGCTTGTTGGGATTAAAGCAAAGTGGATCAGAATTATGAATTAAATGCTACTACTGTTGAACACTACACTTTGAATCTACAGCAGCACGGTACTTTTTCAGAGCAGTGTTTAAAGCATGTTGTTGAATTTCTGAAATGAAGTTTGCTGAACTGCACATTATGTAACTACACAAGGGCCAGGAGTTTACCTACACTGGTTTATTCCTTATCATGTACTTGGAGGCTGACCTAAAGGTAAAAGCAGGGTCTCTGATAATGGTCAGCTGCTGGTTTTTGAGGAAATATCTTAGCTCCACCAGCTGGTAAACTGAATATTTTTCTTGATGAATACTTGATACTTGGTTTGAAACAAACAACAACAGCCTAATAATAGTAGTAGTAGTAGTAGTAGTAGTAGTAATACTAGTTTCCTCTACAGGTTAAGCTCAATGAAGCAGGAACAGGAAGTGTTAGAGGATCAGCAAAGATAGATGTATTCAGACATCCCTGACCTGAGTTTGTAGGTTTGTGCTGATTCTTCTCAGAGATCAAACTGGTTTTATTTTGCAGATTAATTTTTTTTAAAACCAAATACTGTAAAGTCACATGAGCAGCTAAGTCCTCAGTATCAGTCTAGTCTTGTTATTCTGCACATTTCTCTCTCTCTGCAGGTGTGTTGAATTGACAGCTCTTTGGCAGGTCATAGCTCGCTCATTAACATAGCTCTCAAGATCTCTGGAGTTTTTTGGCTACTGAGAAACGTATAGAATGAAGCCCACTGTGTGATAATATTATTTTATTCTGCAGTTAGAGCTCTGCCTTTATTTATCTGCATTTCTAATGGGGGGTGCAGCTCACTGTGGGACCTCAGCAGTTTCTCTCAGGCTGAATCCTGACCTCTCAACAACACCCTCGGTTTTCACCTGGCTTCAGTTATCTTCTGCTAACTTGCATGATGGAGCTGCATACATTCTCTGGTGTTAAGACAGTGGATAATTGTGCCTGATTTTACATTGGATATAAACGCTTAACTTCTAATCTAGCAGTGATTACATTATCTTTGCTGTATAATTAACAGACAACAGGAAATAACGTTCCTGAAAAAAACCCAGATAAGTCACTTAAAAGGTTTGTCAATGTATAAAATCTGGCCCCTGAATACAGACCATGTGACAAAAACATGGGCGACTGGTGCTGCTGCCTGTCATGTAATGTTGGATGTTAGCTAATGGCTGAAACAGTCGTCTAGCTTTGATAAACTCTTGGGTCATTTCATGTCAAATCAACCAAGAATTTCCCTTGACCTCTCAGAGTTTTTTCAAATTTTGGGGTATAATTGAGACCCATGAGTAATGACCAGAACTGGAAAAGCTTTTGCCCTAAGACTCTTAATAATTATTATTATTATTTATTAGTTTATTACCTGTTTCTTAATTTTTGACTTGGGTTGAATATCATTTTTGTAACTCTAAGAGCCTCTAGATGGATGGATGGATAGATGGATAGATAGATACTTTATTATTCCCTTGGGAGGTCCTTCAGGGAAATTGGGGTACCAGCAGTAAAAATACAGACCACGGATGCTCAGCCCTTAGACCTTAGAGAAGGTGCACTCGATTTGTTTACCCAGCTCTCCAGGAATGATATTATACCTACTTCATGGCCTCAATTTAATATGAGTCATGAATTCATTCTAAATAATAAATAATAAACTAAATAATAAAAACATGCTCTTCATGTTTTCTAGCAGCAGTCACAGTGTGTTACTGTAAACCAGTGCTCCCAGACAGTGATGGTTCAGTCCTGAACTGGGCTCTTTCAAAGGACAGCAATAGATAATTGTATTTGAACATTGCAAAGTGACTACTCTTACTGTAACAGTTAATCATTAATAATCATCATAATAATATTTTAAAAGTATATATTATCTTAAAGGCCATATACTGTCAGTTAAGTGTTTTTTTGTTTTTTTGTTGTTTTTTTTTTAACTTTTTTTTTTTTTTTTTTTTTTTTTTTTTTTTAAATAATTTTTTGTTTGGGGTTTTTTTTCTCTCCTTTTTGTTAATCATTTTTTTTTGTGGATAAAACCACAAAAAAATTTGCATCAGCTTCACCTGGTAGCCTGTTGATTGACCCTGTTTGTCCAGCCAGTTCAGGGACATACAAAGATCTCTGACAGTAATTGTTGGGATGACAGGAAGTACTGGGTCACGACTGTGGTTATCACACTAACTGGACAGAATACTAATCTTAGCAGCTGAGAGTGTAGCAGATAAATACTCTGATTAATACATTCCTTATACTGAGGTTTTTGTAGTTGTGGCTTTAAGAAGACACTAAAAAGATGTGGTCCTCTAAACTCTAACTACAGAATATAACTGAGACGTGACCTGCTGTGGATGCTAAGGTTGGATTGAACTGTTGGGTCACTGTTGAACGTGCTTTCATTTTTCTGCTCTTAGTATAATCTTAAGAACTGCTCCTAGTGTAACTGGGGACCAGGCCTCTCAGGAGCTCTGCGAAACTGCACGAATGTCACATTTTCTGATACATTTGCTGAAGCGTAAAGTATCACAAGATCTATGAAGACAAACACGAGGCACGATAACGGCGGCCCGGAAAGGAAGGAGAGTAAAATAGAAGGAGCAGTAAGTAGAATAAGCAGTAATAGAAAGATTTAGACTTGTCCGGGAGATTGAAGGAGGAGGCGTGCTGGAGAGAGCGAGAGATCAGTTAGGGAGGAGACATCACCCAGGCGGCATGTAATAACTGATAACAGCAATAAAGCTGGAATTGAAGAGTCTGTATTGCTGCCGGGGGACTCAAAAGTAGGTTGAGGCGGAGGATTGCAGCAGGCGCTCCGATGTTTTTCCTCCTCACAGGAGAACCAAGGTCTGCATGAGACAAAGCACTGAAGGTCTTTTTATAGCTGGGGGTGGCTTGCTGTGTTTGTGTGTGTGTGTTGGACTTTGTTCTCAAGAGAAACTATTTCATTTTTATGTCTTTCAGGTGAGGGCATTTCTACACTTTACATACTGATATAACTACAGTGTACATACAGTGTATTTTACATTATGGCTGACAGTTTTCTAAAGCAGGTCATAAAGTCTGCTGCAGCCATTGGTTTACATTCAGTCCACAGTGTTTGCAGTAATCTCAAACACTCATTTAATGTAGATGGATGATCATCATCACAGGAGTCTTTTTTTTTTTTTAACCACAGTCCGGACAGTAACTCTAGGAAACTGTTACCAACTGAAATATCTTAACAAATATTGGATGGATTCCCATGAAACTTTGTATTGAAGGTCATTGTCCCCAAGAGATGAATACTGCTGATGCGAGGTGTCCTTTGTCTTTCCTTCTAGCGCCATCAACAGGTCAAAGTTTTCTCTTATGCAGTAAAAAAATCTAAATCTAGACACCAGATTTGTACATTCAGAAATCCACCACTAGCAGGTGGACATTTGAATCAAGCATCTCAACAATCTTAAAGTTTCATTGATAAGCGCTTTCAAAATAAATTGTAACAAATCCCAACTTACCCTCCAGTGCCATCAGATTGTTTTATTTTGCGTCTCTCACAAGCTGCAGTTTCCACAAGTGAAAAAATTGAGCTTACTGCAAAAGAAACCATAAACCATCCGTGTTAAAATGTCCATATTTTTAGTAGAAATAAACATGGTTACAGTCTGGTACTGAGGACAGTTTTGGTCTCTGTGTTGGGGTTTTGAATTTTTACACAACTCATCTTGTTCTGCATGATGAAGGTCACATACGCTTTGAGTGACAGGTAGATGTCATCAGGTTAGCTACAGACAGAGCCACCTCCTCACTTCACCTCAGCTTTAGGATCAGAATCATCGGATCGTCAATCGTCAAATGATGATTCCACCAGTCTCAGCTGTGCATTGTGTGTGTGTGTGTTAGCGTGGATTTTAGTGCACTGTTGCTTTATAACTTTGTCCCATCTCCATGAGAGTATCTCCACTGTGAGCATGCTGGCTCGCTGACGGCCTCTCCTCCTCCACAGAAACAGCTGGCCTGTCTGCTGACGGACCTCGGCTGCGTCAGTTCAGCTCTGCTCATGTATGAAAAGCTGGAGCTCTGGGAGGACGTTGTCATCTGCTACGAGAGGCTCGGCCAGCACGGAAAGGTACACACACACACACGCACACACACGCACACAGAACGTGCATCATGTGCTTTTTACTGATGGATGTTCAACAACACTGAATACACTCTTCTGCTGGTAATTTAAGTGATAGTGTTTAAAAGTCCATTCATTTTTGATGCTCATGACATGTTTTCTGTGTCACAGTAAACACTGACAGACTGACAGTTTACTAACAAAAGAACCATTTTCAGCCCAGAAAAACTGTCTGCAGCCACAAAACATCACTGAGCCTCAACACAGAAAAAATAAGAATGGAAAAAATCTTTTATTTTGCATGACCTCTTGTATCATTTTTGCCTTTTTAATGTTGAAAAAAACACTTCACTTCAAAAAACTCCTTGATTCAATTTGTTTTGCTGCAAAAACTTGCATATTTTTACAAGATATAAACACATCTGTCAAATTCATTTCATTATTTTTGTCATCTAAAAATGATTCCAAATTTGTGAAAGTTTTTCAGCTGCATTTCCGATTCAGAAAATAGACCTTTTTATGATTATTACAACTTTTTCATATTATTTCATAACACGCATTACATATAATCAAAGTCACACACCCGGTTATAATTCTGTTGACATTACGATCAGGTGTAAATGAGCATTCATGAAAATGTTCTGCCACATGATCATTTGCTGCTTGAACTTTACATTTCCATTACACTTACAGTTGCTGCAGATCAAACATATCTGTAAGCCAGTAATGAAAATTGTGCAAACTGTTTTTGGAAATGAGTGCGCTGCAGTTAAAGGAGTGAACAGGAAATTGTTTCCTCTTCAATGAATCCACTGAAAGAAATATCACAACCTATGAAGTTATACTGCATACTCAGTTAAGCTGTGAAAACTCACACATAGTCTTAGTAAATGTTTCATCACTGTTGTAAATGTAAAACTGCAGGTAACCATAGCAACAGGGTTCATACTTCATGCTACGGTACGAGCAAACTGTCACTGGAGAGTCACCGATCTGCTCAGAAAAAGTTCTGTATCAGTGGTGGGTCAATACAAGATTTTACCTACAGGCATCATGGTCGTCAAAATTAGAAACACACACACGCACACACACACACACAAATGCGTGCAGCGAGGGACCATTTAACACCCAGCGCTTCTTTGTCCAGATGAGGCCATTTTTCACTCTGGATATGCTGCTTTCAGTACACACACACACACACACACACACACACACACACACACACACACACACACACACACACACACAGCCCACAAACAATTCTATTTGCTTTCCCCCAGACGC
>OOFC01017976.1:19949-39347 GCA_900323345.1 Pseudochromis fuscus
CACACACACGCACACACACACACACAAATGCGTGCAGCGAGGGACCATTTAACACCCAGCGCTTCTTTGTCCAGATGAGGCCATTTTTCACTCTGGATATGCTGCTTTCAGTACACACACACACACACACACACACACACACACACACTTCTAAATTCTGAGCAGGCAACTCACAGAAGAGTTAATCTGCTGTTTGATGTGGATGAAGCAGCTACTGTGTGTTATCTCACCTCCTTCCATCACCGTCAGCCTGTCTGTCTATTATTGTGCTGTGTACTGCTCCAGGTGTAGTTTCCTGATCCACACACACACAGACACACACAGACACACACAGACACACACACACACACACACACACACACACACACACACACACACGCTGAAAGCATTATTAGCCGAGCTGATCCAGTCCAGCACCAATGGGACAAACAGAATAGTCAAAATCAATAGTACTCCACATACAAAGAAAAATGACGAGTGTCTATTGGGTGATTGATAAAATGTAAAAATATTCTATTTGCAGACACTACTCCTGGTCCAGATAAAAACCTTGAGTTTTGACAGGGTTTGTTTTCTCTTCGCATATACTTGTTTTTTCCAATAATCTGCCGTGAGACAAATCTCATCGTATCCAGTCACAGATCATCACAAAGGTTTCCACTGTTTGCATCGTCTGTATTTTACTTTGTCTTCTGTAGATCACACTTATCTCTCTGCACATTTCTGGTGTTGGTGGCTCAAATTACAGGATGTCAGATGTAAATATCAAACAGAACCGTGGCAGGTTTGATGAACGCTCAGCAGACAGTGACTTGGCTGCCATGTCCAAATTTGGGGTTTGTTGTTAGTTTATTGCCGGATTTTGTCTGACAGTATGAAGAGATGGAAAACAAACAAAATCAAAATCCTATCCTGTGTTATTTCTTGCAGCAATATTGATGATAACAAATAAAATAAAATCGATATTATTTGATTTTTTTACCATTACCTTGAGGGGATAAAGTCCTTGAACTAAGAGTTTGCATAATGCTCTAAGGAATATAAACAGGAAGTATAATGTTGCCTTTGACTACAGCTTTGAGCCCTGTTTGTTTACTTTTTTGTAAAGCTATTAAAAGTGTGCCAAATTAGCTACTAGTACTTCGTGTTTGCATTGGATGCACAGTGCAGACAACTGATACAAAAGTAGGAGGATTCTCAGGAAAGTTTTAGAGTTATGTAGTTTTATTGTTGTTGTTTCAAACTGGACTTTCTTCCACTGAATCCAAAGGTTTGGAGTTTCAACCATCCTCCCTGTATTTTTACCAGCAGAAGAACAGCATGTTCCACCGCGTTGTTACACAGCCACAGCCTTTTAATAACTCTGCTTGTGGCCAACAACCGATGGACCAACAAGAAAGTTGATAAATCTGCTGAGGGAAGTTTTACCTGTTTGGAAAGTTCTCAGACATTTTTCCATCAATGGACTCAAAGGGGTGAATACAAATTAAAATGATTGGCACACAGGCTGACCCCTACATACTGATTAATAAATCCTCCCAGATCACCTGCAGGTATAAAGTAGCTGACTGCTAACCAAACACCCACGAGCTTAAACCTGGAGTGTGGAACATTTCTCATAAATAAACATCAATTACATTAATTCACACAATTTACAGGTTTGACTTTTGCTGTTCTTTACAACCATTACATCCTTTCTAAATAACTGTAGTCATCCTATTTTATGTTAGATCTTGTGTTTAACTTTGTAACATCAGCCTATGGGTTAGTTGATCTCAGGATTCATATATTTGCGTAAAGGGGTTCTGTGTGTGATAGACCTGTTATAACTACAACCTCCACGTGCCCCACTGGTGGATCAATGTATTTAGTTAGAAAGCTAAACTACAAACTGAACATTAGTGAAGTTAATGATAAACTGTACATTTAGCTAAAGAAAGGGGAATTTGATGTTGCTGGATCTTTAGTGTCAGATTGTCCCACTGCAACACGTACACAAAACCCCATCACTTTTAGATGTTTATTTTCTTTCCTGTTGGTTAGTGTGTATGATCCTCCCCTGAACCCGAGGTCTTCTCAGTCCACAGTCACAAACACTGCTGCTTTATATAGTTATATAATGTTATACAGAACATTACACATTAAGAGACATGGACACGATGTAGCAAATAGTGTACTGCACATAAAGCCCTGGTCATTCATCATTCTCTGGTATAGTGGCACATTGCTAATGTTTCGTAGCCCCTGACTGCACCTCGAGGTGAAAGTACACAAACTAAAACTCCAGCACCCAGTCCCATTTCTTTTCTACGTGTGTGTTGAAATCAACACAAACAGCTTTTGGGTGCAGTCGTCATTCCTTTGGGGTTTTTTTTTAAGTCCTTGTGTGTTTCTGCATGAACAACTATTTTCTGAACTCATCAGCTCCGAGTCCAATTTAAGTGCTGTGGGGTATGAAGGAGGAATTTGGATAAGGTTTTCCAAGTTTAACTATTATTCATGAAGAAAATTAATTTGGTCGGTGATGCAAATGTGTTCACACAAAAGGAGCACAACTACAGAAAGAGCAGAGAAAACAGCATTATGCACAGGTCATCAGGTGTCCTGTGTACTCACCCCACACCAGTGTGGCCAGGAGACACACACACACACACACACAGAGGAAATAAAGCATTAGTGCAAATAATATACCGTATTTTCCACACTATAAGGTGCACCTTCAATGAATGGCCTGTTTTAAAACTGTTTTCATATATACTGTGCACCGTGTTATAAGGTGCATAGAATAGAAACTACTGTAGTGGCTGGGGTTGTGTGATCCATCCATCTAGATGAAGCTGCACTAAAGGAAATGTCAACAAAACAGTCAGATAAGTCAGTCAGTCAAACTTTATTAATATAATACAAACCAACGTTCTGACAACTCCGTTCACTCCAAAACAAGCTAGTGCATTCACAATACGGTACAACAGATATTGCAACTTTTTATCATGTAGTTAGTGCATCACAAATGTGGAGGGAACTTTTCCCTGATTCAGTAAACACGTAAAAGAAACAGTCTGATACTGCTACGGTAAAAAAAAACGTTAGTGCAATCACAATATACACCCCCTGACTACGGCAGCCATAATTAACCAATATTGATCCATATATAAGGCTCACTGTCAGTTTTTGAGAAAATTAAAGGCTTTTAGGTGGAGCTTATAGTGTGGAAAGTATGGTATGTATACATTAACTCTGACACATACGAGACAATTATAAGCAAATCCAAACCACATGGATCAGTATCTAGCATAACACAACAGACCGAGTGGACAAGGAGGGATGTAAAATAACCACAAAAAATGCCTGATTACCACGGGACTGTCCTGAGAGATACATCTCGGGACACTTAGAGGAGATCTTGTGCTCACTGCTGTCTCACTGCAGCCTGTTGATATGAGAAGATGATGTCTCCACAGATGAGATTTCTCCTGTGTAAATGAAATCAGCTAAAATTCCAGCTTTTATCAACACTGTTGTTCTTAAGACTGTTTATCAGGAATGAACTGCAACAAAGGAGGCCGGCTGGATGAAGCCTTACAACACAAGGTGGCTAATGCAGATTGTATGAATGGACTTCTTTTTTTTTTTGTATTTTTGTTGGCATTCTTACAGACTGTGATAATGCAGACAGGTGTGCACTCAGCGTCCAATCCATACATTATGTCTCGATGAGAACCTAAGCTCAGAGACTGTAATATACATAAGCTTTTTTATAGCCAACCTTTGCATAAAAGCACACTCATAAAGTGCAGATGTGCAGACATGACGTGTGTGTGTCGGCTGATCACTGACCTCCTGTCTGTATGAACCCTCAGCAGGACTCCAGCAGGCTGCAGCCAGGCCGCCGTTATTCAATTACAGGGTGCTTTGTCTCTCCAATTTGATTACCCAGGTTGCTTTTGGCGAATAATAAAAGTCTGCTCCTCCCCTCTTGTCTTAAACCATGTGCTGTGCTAGTCCGAGCCAACAGTCCATGTTATGTCCTCACTGGGATCCAAAGCAACAAGGCAATCCATTTGTCTGGAGTGCTTTGGTCTCTGTCCAATGCCGCCTCGCTTTTCTCTGCCGGACTCACTATTCCTCTCCAGTTTTCCTCCATTACAATGACACTGGATCAGAGACTACAGTGATGTAGCACGTGAATAATGGAAGAGGCTGCTCTGTTCAGCATGGCTCACTGCCTTCCTGTGATTCTGGTAAACATACTTCATCTTACCTCCATGTACCTCATGACTCTATCGCTGGTAAAATGTCCAGTGGATGTTGAAACCCTCTCATTTATGATCAGTGTGGTAACTGATCATTTGTGGTCAGATATCACTATGTTTTCTCAGATTTCAGCAAAGAAGTAACATCATTTGGTTTTGATGTAAATAGATAAAACATGTCAGCCTCACATTTTTCCCATTAACGTGACTATTGTTACTCTAAGGGTCACGCTAGCTTGACGTGCTCCACCCTATTGTTTTGCATTGCAGAGTTAAAGGGAAAATGAGCAATTACACACAACAACACTCCCTGTAGCTTAAAAAAACATTTTTACATGAATCACTTTTAGTGTTTGTTCAGTGTGACTCAGGCTAAGCACAGGATCAGCTGCCTTACGGCCATTTTGCTAACTGCATTAGGAATCTCCATACGTCCCGGCTGACCTAATCACCCTCTGTGTTCATCTGGGCGAGCCGGGACGTGGAGAGGTTTCAAGTTAGCATATGTTCTTTTACTTGATGTATTTAGCATTCAGTTCAGCATTCAGTGTTGGGCTTTATTCATTAGTTGTAATTCAGCAGCAGGGATTCTCCAAGTCTGGCATCAGCAGGTCCAACTTTTTGCACCTAGTGCAAACAAAATGTGTGTGTCATAATTGATGAAATGAACACTCTTTGCACCAAGAGTCATTTGATTTAGCTCCTCTGTGGACTTCAAATAAATATGACCATCAAACTGAAATGGTCTGCAGGTTCATCCACCTCCATCAAGTTTCCTGAGGAGCCAGTACAGCCACAGTAAACAAGTTAGGTTATCCCTAATGTTCACAGCATGTCCTCTCCATTCTCTGTTTTTACTTTCACTCTGGATAAAGTTCAGGTTTTCCAGAAAGTAACATAGAGTTTGTAGTGTTTTCCCCAATATGCACTGTTTTTGTGCAACTCCCTGTCTCCCTGATCTCAGCAACAGAGGTGGACAGTTCAAAGTTAGAGCTAAAAATATGAAGGCAATGTGGAAGTGTGAAAAAAGTGCAGTTCCCTATATGGCCACTTGAGGCTCCAGAGGTCAGTCAATCCCCACAGACAATGTTTAAACTTTCCAACAGAAATTAAAATATTTACAGCCTGTTACAGCAAACCAGCTTGGGTCTCTGTGGCTTGTTTCCTCATGACAACTGAAGGATGAATTTTTATTTTAGTCATTTGTTTAAATTGTATTTAGACTTAAAATTCTGCATAATTAAGGATGTGGGTGTCAGCACAGGAGTCTAGCTTCTTGCCCCACCCCTCCTTCATTTCCAAATATGGTCACTTCTGGATAAAAAAAAAATGACAGCCAAACACTCATCAACAAATCAGCAGCTTGTGTCACCGTGGCGACAGCTTTAATATCCTCATGCAAGCGTCTCCCTGTCAACATGAGGAGTTACACTTTGTGAACTTTGGGTACAGACAGATCAAACATAATTGTTTTCCATGTCTGGGTGGTGGATTGAATTTCAAATTCAAAGTGATGATGACATCAGGTGTGTTTGTTATTGTGAGTTTTTACATCAGCCATGCTAGCAAGAACATGACAGCGTGTGGTTAATTATCTTCAGTGTAACAGAAGATTAGTGTATTAACTCTAATGGTGGAATGTGGTGTGTGGGACAACCTGTTCAGAGTTGTGTAGTTTAGATAAGGATGGTGGGCTGTGTTGTTTTTAGGTTTTTTCAGCAGAGGAATGCAGCGAGGCTGAGGCTCCGGCAGGTTACATCGACCCTGCTCACCATCTAAATCAAGATACAGGGATTAGGAAAACAGTCTGCTCACCACTCCACCCTCATATACAGAGCAGGTAGCAGCTTGTTGAAGTGCACCGAGTGCAAATGTCCACAGGTGACTTGACAGCTGCTTGACAGTAACATGATCCCCATGTTAATTTTCTTCCCTTGTTTTTCTGTCAGACTTTGTTCCCGATCAGAACCTGTGTTTTTATACTTGATGTGCACAGTGGGTGTTTTATCTGAGTGCACATTAAACCTCATATTTACACATACAAAAAGCTGACCTTTGCACTTACAGGGTCTTGTTTGTTTACTGTATTCAATAAACATTGTACATCGTGGCTTTTCCAGATACCACAGCATCATCTCCGTGATTGACAGCTCCCTGTAAAACAAGCTCTGTGGACTTAGGTGTTGTTTCATGTGCAATGTAGTGAGAGGACATTACAATTAAACTGAAGTAAAATGAAGTTATTAATCAAATCACTAATTTATTGTGGTGATTGTTTGAAAAATGTGATCCAAAATCGAGGTCACACTGACTCCATCGACCTCCATGTTGGATTGTTTAGATCAGGGGTGCTCAATCCTGGTCCTCGAGAGCCCCTATCCTGCATGTTTTAGATGTTTCCCTGTTCCTACACACCTGATTCAAATGACCAGGATTGTTAAAAGGCCTCTGCAGAGCTTGATGATGAGCTGATTATTTGAATCAGGTGTGATGGAAGGGGAAAACATCTAAAACATGCAGGATAGGTCCTGTAGTTTCTGTCCTTCAGACCCGTTTGTCTTTGTTTACGCTGATGAACTGAAACATTGTGACCACCTGTCAAATGTGCTGTTTGTCCTGCAAGTACCACCCAACCCTGTCCCTCCTGGGGCCACAGACGGTCTGTACTCACCACCAGCCTGGTCGTTTCACATGTCAAAGTGGCTCACCTGCATCCAGCATGCTCACTACAACAACCGACTGTTCCCTTACAGTCTAATATATCCCAAAGCTTGACGAGCACCATTCACCAATCAGCTTTAATTACTTTAGTTGTGAGCGGTCATGCTTTAGGTCAGCTGCATATTCTGCTACTGCTACGTCAACCAGGATTCATACACATCCTGGACTTTTCCAGACTTTACTTTCAGTTCCTGGAAAACTCTGGAAAACTCCTGGAAATGGAGGAACAAGCACAAATTTGTCCTAGAAAATAATTAAGATAAACGAAGTCACTTTTTTTTTTTAAATCATGTACTATGATACTTGTTTTATCACATTCTTTATTTTGCGTTCCTATTATGACATACTTTGAAATTTTATATTATGGCTTTTTTTTTTTTATAACATACTCATTTTTATTGTGTACTATACTCTTCAGGAACTAGGTCATGATTCCCATCGGCCGTTATTTTCTGGGGGGAGTTGAGTCAAATTCTTGAAACATGCCTTCATGTCTTTGTTTCTTCTTTTCTTTCCCTCGACAGTAACTGTCTGTCTTCTGATCGTCTCCTCCCCTCCTCTCTTTGATTTCTCAGGCTGAGGAGATCGTGCGCAGGGAGCTGGAGAAGAAAGAGACTCCCAGCCTGTACTGTCTCCTGGGAGACATCCTGAGGGAGCATCAGTACTACGACCGGGCCTGGGAGCTGTCGGGCCGACGCAGCGCCAGAGCCATGCGCTCCAAAGCCCTGCTGCACCTCCGCAGCAAGGAGTTCAAGCAGTGCGTCGACTGCTTCGAACAGTCGCTCAAGATCAACACCATGCAGGTACAAGCAACGCACTGACACTGGGACTGCAGTTCATCATCATCATTTCATTAAACAGTACTTAGTGATTAACACCAACAGTGTAATGAATAAAGTAGGCTACATTAGTTATTAATTGGAAGTAATGATTTTGAATTTTACCAGCTGAACACATGTAGGAAGTTAAAGACAGCTACAATAAAAAAAAAAACAGCAGTGGGTGATGGTAACACAGCTACAGCTGTTTGGAAATGGCTGAAGACGCCAGACAAGAACACCAGTTTAATTACAAACAACCATCTATGACCTAATACACTCACACACTGGAGGAAGTGTATTTACGTGCATGAGGTGAGACTGGTTTTACCATCGTCACAACCCCGGTCCCTCCACCACAGTGTGGTGTGTTTATGTTGATCTGTCTCAGGTGACTTGGATAAGGACAGTTAGTTTCAGCGCAGAGTCAAACCACACAGGTACAGACCCTGTACTAGTTCCTACCACAACGGCAGCAGTGGGATTTCAATCTGTCTTCAGTTCTTTCTGGATGCACAAGTTTTTAGAGATCACACACATAAAGGGACTGAGTGTGAATTGTGAGCATGCTGACATTAGCATTTAGCTACAATACAGTACACCGAGCTTAGCTGCAGACCCTCAGAAACATCTGGACATCTCTGACCTCATGTTTTCATTCTCATTTATTGTTTTGGCCGTGTGTGTGTGGTGTGTGTGTGTGTAGCTCGGTGTGTGGTTTTCCCTCGGTTGTGCCTACTTTGCCCTGGAGGGCTATGAGGGAGCTGCCAAGGCTTTCCAGAGGTGTGTGGGACTGGAGCCAGATGTAAGTACCTGCAAACACACAAGCACAACACACACACACTCTTTCTGTCTTTGTGAGGACACTCAGCAACATCATGTCTTGCCTGGCTGCCTCACCTGAATCACCGTCATTAAACTAAATGCGTAAATAACCCAAAGCCTGATGTTAAGAAAAACCTAAACCTGATTTCACCTGAAACTTTAAACTTTCTACGATGGTTTTAAACAAAAATGTGTCAACACAAATGTACACTGACATTTACACACACCCATGTGGTTGTTTCAATCATTTCAGAAAACATTACTTTGGCATTACATTAATTTTCTGAAACCTTACCTAAACCTTAAACATAGTCTTCACCTGAACATATAATCATCTATTAACACGCAACATAAATAAAACACAAAGGTTGGATTCATTTCTCATCCGACCTCTCCTGTTCCTTCATTCACACTCACACTGTAAAAACATTGTTAACCTAGTGGCTTACAAACACAGATCACACTTCACAGTGACGTCTTTAACTGTCACTCCTCACTGCGTCCTTTATGTTTTATTGCAGAGGTCCCCAACCTTTTTTGTACCACAGGCCAGTTTAATGTAGGCATTAAAAATGTAGCAATTAAATACAGCAAAAATAAAATAACATGACCGGCATAAAAATGAAACCTCTTAACACCAAGCTTATCGCCAGCGCTACAGAAGGACTAGCATAAACCAACTTGCTGTACTTCCTCGGACATTTGCGCTAGTGATGTGATTCTAGCTGATTCTGAAAGTCGACAAGTGGAGCGTTTCCTATATATTACATACATTATGGTAGTAATAAAGGGGAATGGAGTCATGCCGTGACGTGCAGCGTTCCACACATATTACCTACATTACGGTAGTGTACGAAAGCTCCTCTTGTCGGCTTTCAGAATCATCTGGAATCACGTCACTAGTGCAAATGGCCGAGGAATTGTGGTGATTTGATTGACACGTCACTTTATGTCAGCAGCTAAATGTTCAGGGTAAAAGAGTTAAGTTTGCCTTTTCCCCTTTGCAAAGAAGCTCTCCATAGACGTTTGTATTTTCACTAGTTTTCGCTAGTTTGCAGGCCCTTTTTTTAAGGTAATGTATCTGATACGTCGTATCATGTGACCAAGACAAGCGTATTAAGAGGCACGGGCCAAAGTAAAGTCGGAGAGAATCTGGTCATTTTTCAAAATAAAACGTCGTTCAGACTCTAATAGTCAATACAATGGAAATGATGTAAATTATTTATTCTTTCTGTGCGGCCCAGTAACAAATGCCTCACGGACCGGTACCAGTCCACGGCCCGGTGGTTGGGGACCACTGCTTTATTGTGTGTAAACCTGAAAATTGCATTGTTTTTACTGTTCTCCTATCGGATGTCTTATTGTTCTTCAACTCCCACTTACCATCTCCCTCCCCTCTGTCCTTGCCTTCCTCCTCCTCCTCCTCCTCTTCCTCCCTCATTCAGAACGCAGAGGCCTGGAACAATCTCTCCACAGCTTACATTCGCCTCAAGATGAAGTGAGTGTGTATCGGAAAGAAAAACACGCGGTAACTTGTTTGCACTCGGAGTAAGAGTGTGTGTGTGTTTCACATGATAGAACGGATTGTTTGATATTTGCATCCAGCAGCGACGCTTTGGAAAGCAGCAGTATCCACAGTCAACTTAATGTGAATCACTCCGATAGTTTTCAATTGAACTTGTCCTGGAGCCACATGTTCAACCAGGAGGTGGTGATCACAGAAAGGTCCGGGAGTAGATCTCTGACTGTTACTAATATTTAGTTCCTATTGTGTTTGAGCCATTTATGTAAGAATATTATTTTCTGCTCATTCACATTCAGGTCACTCTGCCGTGCTGTAAACTTCCTGTTCCACCTTATTATCAAAGCAGAGTGTGATCTGGTGATTGTGAAGTCCAGTGGAGCAAAAAGTTGATGACTATCAGCAAAAGTCAAAAAAAAAAAACTTCCAAGATCTTGTTTTTCAGAGTTTAAAGGAACAGTATGTAATATTTCAGGGGTTTGATAGTTTTAGCTCCTACATGGCCATGGACATAGTTATCAATACATGTGATTGTGATGTTTTTCTTCAAGTTCATGTGCCAAATTATCGAACTGCCTCCATTTTACATTGATGTGCAAAGGAGAAAAAACTTGTATTCCAATAGTGCTGTGTGAAAAACAGACTGAGTGCTGTAAATAATATAGCTTTTGACCATTGCTTTGCTGTTGTTATAATGTATTAATACACAAAGCAGCTAGCTAACTGTAGCAAGAAAACTACCACAATGAGTGCTGAGCTATAGTTCTACAGACTAAACTCTACATCCAGTTTCTAACTATCTCCTTGACGTCTCCCCATCACCGGACATATTATAGTTACTTGATGTGGTCATAGTTGATGACATATTTGACCATTTGTATGTGGACAGGTTTCTGGCACCGTAGGCTCACATACACACTTGGAAGATGGAGGGGTGGAGCTCGGACTTTCAGTACAGGGGTAGGCAATCCTGGTCCTCGAGGGCCGCTACCCTGCTTGTTTTAGATGTGTCCTTCTTCCAACACACCTGATGCAAATGATCAGCTCATCATCAAGCTCTGCAGAAGCCTGATAATGATCCCGGTCATTTGAATCAGGTGTGTTGGAAGAGGGACACATCTAAAACATGCAGGATAGCGGCCCTCGAGGACCAGGATTGACCACCCCTGTGCTAGCTGTTACTAAATTCTACACACTGTTCCTTTTACTGTCAAAACTCTGTATTTATTAAGACTATTTGTGGGAATTCGGAGTTGATTTAACCAGAAGTGCTGGCAACAGAGTCAAGAAATCAGCCTCCATTCAAATGATGCCAGACTCTGCCCCACCTGTTTCACACCACTGAGAAAACCACAGTCCAGACCAAACCACAGAGATCACAGTGAGATCACAGTGTTCACAGGCTCCCTCCTACACTTTCAATCTCGAACTTTTTTCACTCTCAGGTCCCTCAGTTGTGCAACAACTGGACGTTTCTCTGCCTCCTACATTAATGGTGTCCAGTCCTGTCACATGATTAAATGTCTTCGGGAGGACAGCTCAGGGGAAATAATTTCACCTTTCATTGCACTATAAAGTCTTTTTCCTCATTAATGTTTTCAAAGGGTCATTAGACTCAAATAACTTTGAATTAAAACTTTTGGAAAAACTCTGTAAGGAACTTTATATTTTTAATAGATACAGATGATAAATGTAATTATATCTTATAATTCTGCACCAAAGGGAAATAGCAGGACAGACTACTTGTCTATCACATTTTCTTCTGTATTCTTCAGATAGTTAATTATATAAAATACAGTGTCCATTGATTATTAGTGAGGGTCAACTGTTGACATAGTACATGTTGTATATTTCTGGACCTTCCTGCTGTTTGTTGTTGATATTTTCAATTTATATTTTCTTGTTTTCTGCTGCTGCAGTTTGTCCACTTCAAAGTTTAGCACATCCTTCATATCACTGCTGTAATACCTGTTTGTGGAGCAGTGTGAGTCTGACCCTCCTCCTCTGAACTGTCTCACCCACCAAACCATCGCTGCTCATGTTTTTTTCCACTCCATCTTCTTTCAAGTCTAAAACTGTTGTGGTGAAAATCCCAGTAGATCAGCAGATTGTGAGAAACTCACAGCAGTCTGCCAACAATCATGTCACTGCTGGAGTCTTTTTACTCTGCCTGTTCTTGTGTTTGATGTGAACAGCAGCTCAGCCTCTTGGTGGATTTGTAACTGTGGGTGAGGAAGTGGTAGATCGTTGCCTGATCAGGATGTTTACATTAATAAACTGCATTGAGGGTCTTGAGGCATCATTGAGTGTTTTTACAAATTTTTAACAGAAACAAAATTAGTTGCACTGCAAGGAAAAACACAAATGGACAAAACAAATTGTGCAAAATGATTTCCATAAAATGCCAAAATGTGCCCAAACGCACCTCATGAAGATTGTGTTGTGTGGAGACGGAGGAGCTGCTCGGAGAGGTAGAGCCTCCCTCTGAGCCACTGCTGTGCTCTCAGGCCTGAAATTGAAAAGCAAAGCAGGAAAGCTTTTATTAATACCTGGTTAGCACCACTGCCAATTCAGCTCAAGCACTTTTGAACTCAAAAGGTTAACTCGTCTAAGCTGAAATGAATATCACTGTAACTACTGTCAGCGGATTTTGTCGTTCACTGCTGACTTTTTCCTTTTTCCTGTGTGTGTGTCGTCCTGACGGCAGAAACAAAGCGTTTCGTACCCTGCAGGAAGCCCTGAAGTGTAACTACGAACACTGGCAGATCTGGGAGAACTTCCTGGTTGTCAGCACTGACATCGGGGACTTCGCTGAAGCCATCAAGGCCTACCACCGTCTGATGGACCTCAGGGAAAACTACAAGGACATCCAGGTAAAGGGCTGCACTTACTGTCGTGTCTGCTGACATCACTGTTTGACATCACTGTGTGTACTGTACTGCTGTAAAGTCATTTTTAGTGGAAGCTGGTGATTTACAAGCTGACAGATGCCATTTCTTTTCTTGTTATTTGAAACATGTCTGCACGGTTTGCCGACGATTTAAAGATGCCGTGTTTGCGGGACACATTATGTGCTGTGCAGTGATGACGCAACGACGCAGTGACGATTCCAACCAATAAGATTTTAGTACCTGCTCCTACCTGATCGGGTACTTTTTTTGGAACCACAGGAGAGGAGGTACGAAAAGTTGTACCAGGTACCAAGTTCAAGGTACTTTATTGCCAGTGTAAATGCACCAAAGGCGAGGCGAAGCGAGTAGGTACCAGCGTAAATGCGCCATATGGTACCTAGAAAAGTACTGAAGTCGGTACCCATCCCTAGTTATGAAGATACTTATTTAGATGTTTAATTTTCTCCACCCTACTAATGTCTGTGCAAACCAAACACAAGTGTGTCAAATCCTTACAGGAGGCAGGAGACGTGATGTGTTGTCCAATCACATGAAGCGACCAGCAGGTGAAATGTTGTTAAAAGACAAACAAACTGTTTATTCTGTCCTGCAGCGCTAATGAATCTCTTTCATTGTGGTCACACATGCAGGGCTGTTTCTAACAACTGAAGCCTCTCTCAGTCACGTCACAGTAATTGCACACCCACCAGTGCATACATAGTAGAAAATTAACCATCGGCTGCGGATAAACAAGGCCAAACAGCCAGCAGTAGCATTTTCAGGATTATTAATTCCCTGTTTCCGCCCAGTAATCATTTTACTCTTGTAGTTTTGAGCAATTAACTATAAAGAAGACATCTCTCAGCCCAGTGGGAATGCTTGAAATCACAACTCTCCTGTGTTTTCAGGTCAAAACACAAACAAACTTCACACTTTCTCGGGGTAATTGCAAAAGGTTTTGCTTTACATTTTTCTCCGAGCATGTTTATTTCTGCTGGCGGTGTTGCGGTCAGTCTCCTCGGTGAAGCTGGGAGATCTAAAAGCACAAAAGTTGAAAAGGTCGCCGAGAGATACAATTCTGCTGAGCTCTCTTTTCCTCCTCCTCATTTTTTAAAATCTGTCACAACAAAATTACATTCAACAACTGACAGTCCTGTACAGACAGCTTCCAATTAGCTGCAAGATCTGTCCTCCTCCCTACTCCTGTTACCTAAAAAGTACATGGATTCTCAGATGTTGTGAACTCATGTACTTGTAGTCTTTTTGAGTTAGACTTGGACAAACAGACGAGACGCCGGCCAATGTACCTGTACATGTTCACGTCAAACCTCTGTGCTGAGTAACATGCAGACAGCACAGTTTTGGTGCAGCAGGTTGGCAGAGCGGGAGGCATGTCGGCACTCTGGACATATTTTAACATAACTGCTAAAAATCAATCTGTGCTCTGTCTGTGTCAAGAGGTGTAAAAAACAACTTGTTTAACACACACTTTGAGAAAACATGTAAAAACCCAACAGAGTTCAAGAGGTTTGGTAATGGTTAAAATAATCATAATCCATAATCTTTTACCTCAGGTACACAGACAAGTAGATATTACAAATATAAAAGGTAATTTTATAATATAGTGCTGTCAAACGATAAAAATTTTTAATCAGATTAATCACAGGGTTGCTGTTGATTCATTTCAGTTAATCACAATAAAATGTCATTCCTGTTTAATCTATATTAATCGCATTTCATTTTGCATGAGGGTGGTTTGTCACAAGCTGGGTGGTGAGTTAGCTGAAGTGCTAGCAGTATGTACTAATATATGCTTCGTGTTAATGTGATATTTTCAACTGAAAGTGCTTCGATGACAAGAAAACATCTTCCTGCAAACGACCTTCACAATATTTTTTAATCATTAGAAAATGGACAAAGCAATCGGGTTTCAAAAATGAGACTTCCCTGCACGGAAAGTGCAATACCACTGATGGCCACTAGTCGTGTATTTCAACTGTGAAATACTCGGTCAATAAATTTTTTCATAAGTCATTCTGATGACTAAAGTCAGCTCTTCTTATTAGTGATCTGGTGGTACATCTGAAAAAAACTAAAATTATTAAGTAGATATTAGACTTAAAAAAAAAGAATATTTAGGGGCGTGGTCAGGGTCATGAATATACAATGAAACCAGCCTTGAAGTCTTGTACACATTGAGCAGCATCCTCAGGTTCAAGGGTCAGACTCCTCCATTGACATCCACATATGGTCACTTCCACAAAGCAACAGGTGATGTCATGTTAGCTTTGACCTTCCTGTACACAGTCTATGATTAAAGGCCTCTTTATACTCCCGTGGGCAGTGTCCGGGTATACGTCATTGCGGCGCATTTTTCCTTTATACTCGAGCGCAACCTACGTGCACCGTTTTGAAAATGTCGCTGCAGTTTCCCTCGTCGGGGGTGTCGCTATACGGCTGGTATTGACCAAGACACCAAACGGTGGAGTTTCTTCTGCATTAATAGGCCAATTTTGGTAGTTATTTTTACTCTCCCGTACAAGGAAGCACGTCATCACAGCATGTGACTACAAACGGACCAATCAGGAGAGGTGATGTCTGCGACATCTTGCGCGCAGCTACAATTTTTGATGTGTGCGCGGCATGTGTAGCAAAGGGACCGCGGGACCCCGTCGGTCACGTGATGCAACGTGGGCGCAGTTTTGCACGTGAGTGCGGGAGTATAAAGTAAGCTTTAATGTTGTGGCTGATCTGTATGCAAACACCTAACATTGCAGCCACAGACCTCCCCTGGTGATGCCGTACGACTTCCACCTGTCCATGGTGGTTGGTGTGAACTGATGCAGTGTTTTAACATTACTTATTTAAATGAAACGTACCACTGTCCCCTCAGTTCCTCTCTGAGAAGTCTGTCAAAACTTCACAGAAAGGTACGGTCTTTATACTTTAAATAGTTGTTCTATTTTTAGCTCTCTATTTTTACCAGTCTCCACCATTAAATACTGTTTTGCATAACTGGTGGTGACAGTCGACCTCATTTAACTACATCATGAAATCACAGTCCCATTTTTAGTCTGCATTCTTCATATTTTTCTTCCCCGTGTTTTTATTTTAGTTTTTTAAGCCCAGGCTCGGAGTGGGAGTGGGAGTGGGGGAGGAGACACAGTGGCAGGGGACCACCATGAATTCCTTCCTTATGGAATGTGTAGAGGGCTGATGACAGAAGTGCTTTGACTGGCTGATAGATTTCAAAGGAGCTGAGGGTCACATGGCTCAGCTTTGAGCCTCTTGGGGTTAAATGGGGGATAGACTGAGTTCCTTACAGTCGCACACTGTGGCACCGCGCACACAATCCCCCGAGGTAAAAAGGTTTTCTTCTTCCCCATTGTTGTGATCTGAGTGTAAACTTCAAAATGAGCTTCACAGAAAACTCAGGCCTGTCATCCGTTTTATTCTCATTTCTTACTCAACAGAGAAGTTATTACTTTTCCACTTAATTTCACACCCTGACTGGATCCAGCGGGAATCTGAATAAGCCATCCGTTCAGTTTTTACCTTAATATGTCACTTTTCACCACAGTGATGGACGGCATAGGAGGGTACATCAAAGGAAGTCATATTTCTGGATTTAATTTCACTCTCATCACAGAAAATGTCACATCAAATGGACCGAGGCACATATCCCCCACATGATGACGTCAAACCTCGTGTTTGGTCTTTGCACCTGTACCTTTGGCCTCCCTCCCTCCCGCTGGTGGAGGTGTGAACAGATGTGGAGGATGTGTCTGTCAACACTCCTGTGCAGCATCTTGCAGGATGTCAGACATGATGTTGCACAGTTCCTCTGCTCTGTAGCCATCCACTTCACTTATCTTGGTTGTCACTGCAGTGGAAGGCCTCACACAGCAACAGCAGCCTGACAGATGGTCCATCAGTAACTGGTGGGAGGTGGAGAAGTTGTAGATAGCAGCTGGAACTCAACACAGGAGGCACATGATGCTGTTAAGGCAGGAGAGAGTATCAGGGGTGCTGTCTAACTGTGGAGAATTACTTTGTATATACATGTTTTTATTTTGTAAAGTCGTTATGTTTATTTAGTGAAGTCTTCTTCTTCTTCTTCTTCTTCTATTTCTTCTTCTTCTTCTTCTTCTATTTCTTCTTCTTCTTCTTCTACTTCTTCTTCTTCTTCTTCTTCTATTTCTTCTATTTCTTCTACTTCTTCTTCTTCTTCTTCTTCTTCTTCTTCTTCCTCTTCCTTCTCCTTCTCCAAACTCATTACTGTACTAAAATAATCCGATAGAGGCTTTAATGAGGAAACACTGTTACCAAATCCACCAAAGTTACACTTTACCAGCTTCAGCCATGATGAAGAGGAAACATAGAGATGCTCCTCCTTCCAGGTTTAAACTTGGAAATCACAGCAAATGTTTTATCTTTAACAGCTGATTTGAAAAAACTGATGTCGTCTGTGATTGAGGTGTTTTTATTGTTTGTTTTATTATTGTCAATGTATTTGCATTAATAGCGCCACATAACTGTGGCAGATTGACATTAAACCATTGAGACTGTGATGTTGATAAATCCACTTACTTCCTGTCCTGCCTCTGTGTTATTGGAGGTTTCACTGCTGCTTTTGTTTGAACAGAGTTTGAGACAACAAACAGAAACCATTGCTTCACATATGATAATGTTCAACACTTTCTGACTTGAAGTTTCTATTATTATTTTTCCCTGACACAGATACTACAGATCCTGGTGAGGGCAGTGGTTGAAAACCTGACCGACAGTCAGGGTGAGACGGCGCGATCCCTGCAGTCCAAACTGAAGGAGCTCCTGGGTCGGGTCAGCTCCCGCCACAGCAGCGACTCAGAGATATGGCAGCAGTATGCCCTGCTGTACGGTGACGGCCATGGCTCCAGCCCAGAGGACAACGAAAAGGTCGGTGCAATGCACTCATCCAGGGTTTTAACCTGCACAGGCCCAACCTTGCTTTATATTAAACCCTGTGTAATACATGATGTTTGATAAAGCACTCAGCTTAGTATTTTTACTGTTGTTTGCTAATGTTTTGCTAAAATTAACCGGGAATCCTTCACCAAGACGTAATATGTACTGATGCTACTGTCCTGTTTGCCCATTATCATACAATAGTTTTTTATACTCTGATCTTGCCCAAGATGAAATGATTTGTTCCTTGGATAATGTTCAGTCTCTCACATGTAACAAATTCATGGGAATTTGCTCAGTAGATTTTCTAGTTGCTAACAGTCAGAGGGACAAACACAGAAAAACGTAACCTCCTCAGCAGAAGTAGTAACACAATTTAATAACATTTTGCTGGATTAAAATGATAGAGGGTCATGTTGTAGTGTTGGATTTGAACTAATGGTACAGTGTTGTTACTGCTCCAATGCATAAACACAAACACGATACAGAAGTGTGTCTGCAGTCAGCCTCCCTCCTCTGGCAGGGGAAGTAATTACACAAACACTCCTGATGATGTGAACGTCTCCCAGTGATCTACAACCAGGAAAAACATCGCAGCTGGAAAAATGAGTTTGTCCTCTCCTTTGGTCACTTTCTGTTTTACACTGTAATCCTTCGTCTGGATGCCCAGTTTCTGTTTTCTCTGTCCGTCCATTGCTCAGCCTGTATACTGTTATGGAAAAAAATCCCCAAATCAAGTCCTAAGCATTTTATACACATTAATCCATTATTTACGTTTAAATTGCATCAAAAATCTCATATTGAAATACCCAAATTTGCAAAACAAACATTTTTTTTGAGTTTTTTGTTTTGTTTGTACTGTGCTCTAAAAGCAGTACAGTAAATATAATAACATATTTACATTAAAGCTGCAAGCAGCGATAAACGGGCCCTCGCACCTTTGCACATTCGGGGCAACTGGCAAGATATGAACTGATGTGTCGGGGTCATTGTGTGAATGGGGAGCACTCTCTACAGCTGTGAAGGAGATTCTCGCTCTGAAGAGAGGTAAACACTGTGTTCAACATGTTGTCATGGAGACATGACTGACAGCTCTCTCGTCAGCCAATCAGCTGCTGAGTAATATGATCATTCCTGTCAGGGGGCGGAGCTGTGAGGTGTGAAGTTAGATCTAGATTCAGGGGCAGATCTAGAAAAATATTTGTGGGGTGGTGAGAGGGGGGCAGGATTTTTTGAGGGCTGGCAACATATGTCAGACATATATATACTGAATTTAATCCCAGTTATCATAGTTTGATGAGAAATAGTATGTACAGACTACTAAAGGACATGGGCTGCCATTTACAAACTCATACAGACAAACTGAATCTCATGCAGTCAATGTCTTGTATCTGAGGTTTGATGTGAAACAGTTCAGATCA
>OOFC01017977.1:0-26168 GCA_900323345.1 Pseudochromis fuscus
GTGGGGAATGAGATACTCGCTTTGTGGAGGGGGCTGAGGTGTAAGTTGGGGGTTCCCGTGGGAATGAGGACAGGCGGAGGAGGGCTGATGATGCAGTGAACGTGTTAGAGGGCCATCTAGGTTTGACAAAACAGAAAAGCAAAAGCATCTTTAAATACAAAAGAGAAATAATTTTGTATTCTGTAAGTACTTTGCAGTCTGTCTCACTCAGTCTTACTAAAGAAATATGTAATAACCAATGCTGCTGTTTGTGTTTTTAATAATTTCACTGTTTTTTTTTTGGTCAAGAAGACTCTGTGCGACAGAAGTTCAAGTCCTTTACTATTTCTGTTATTGTTGACATAAATGTTCCCTATTAATCTGCCACAGTGAAAATGATTTTGTTTGACACAGTGAGTGATGTATGTTTTTTTGCTTTAGTTTTCCTTGGTAGAGACCTTTGGTGTTTGTTTGAGCTGCAGTAAAATGAGGAGGAGTGAGGCGAGGGAGAGGTGAGCTCAGGCACCAGCAGCCACTAACTCTCACTACATCCCCATCAGGGAGCCTTGTCACACTGCTTCACTCTCCACACTGAAATATTCTGAGTAGCAATTAACTTCTTCTGCCGGGTACAGTTCCCTCAGCACTTGGCACATTAACCATCAGTCTCTGTTAATTACTATTAGAATTAGGTTTCAGGAATGCATCTGTCTGCCAGTTTTCACCAGTACTCTGGTGCTGCAAGAGAGAAGAGCTTCCCTTAGACAGCAGCGGACCCTCCGAGGAATCAAACCAACAGTAAATGTCTGAGTCCTGCACCATGTGACGACAGTGTACTCACAAGATGGGTGCATGTAATGTCTGCAGGACTGGGGCTGTGTTTGTGGCTGAGGCTGAGCCACCATGGAGGAGCTGAATGAGTCCACCACAGCTGGCTGGCTGGGTCCAGGGGTGGCATGTGAAACGTAAGCAGGAGGCCGTGAGGTGGAGCCGGGGCAGCAGGGGTCAAAGGCTGAAGTGCTGCCATGGAAACTAGCCCCGCTGTTTCCACTGCTCCGAACGCTGCTGTTGCTCAGGTCCACTGGCAGAGTTTGCTGTGGGAGGAAGGCAGAGAAGTTACAGAGAAGTGTCTTTTCCCTCTTCCCCACAATTCATGCACAACGACATCTACTTTTAGCAGTTGTGTTTTTCTTTCTGAGCAAAACAATATATTAGGAACCTCATGGCATTGTGCTTCCCTCTGTTTCTGTATAAATGCTGTTTTATGACATGCATTAGTAACGCACTGTGAAGCTTAGACAAAATAACAGGAGGTTAGCAAAGAATAAAATCCTAGCAAGACTATTTTAAACATGTGATTACTTAAAACATGGTCTTCTCAGCTCATTCACACACTCTTCTATTTTAGGTTATGCACAGTGATAGAATTTAATGACTGCTCATTAAAGGTTGAGTAAATCCATGCTGTGCTTCCAAGAGCCTGCCACACAGCCTCAGTAAGTAGATGATGATCAAGTGTGCTGAGAAAATGAAGCTAAATAAAATACTTTCAACAAGATTAGAAAGATGTCCCAATACCCTGACTTAATCACTGTGTTTCTGCATAATATATATTCACCAATATGATATCATATTGTAGTAGCATGTCTTTAATTTGGTGGTCATGGAAACCAGGTTTATGTACACATATACAGCCACACTAACAGAGATAAACATGTATCGTACAACCAGAAAGCAGAGAGTACTCACAGACCACAAATCTCCACCAGACAATAGTATAGACTGACCGCTGTTGCCCCCTTGTGGTGAAATGATAACTTTACTTTGTTACATCATTGACCTATTGTGACAGATGGGGATTTTCTTGGATGTCAAGATTTTTTTCAGGCAGGATCTTCTGAGCTTGCTAAAAATGTTTTTCATTAGCTCCTTGTTTAATACCATATCTCTACCAACAAAATCACACTGATTTCTTCAGTAGTTTTTCCGTAATGTTCAATCAAGTCCAACTGCCCTGACTCGGCGTCCCTGGGATAACCATGACTTGGATGACTGAGAAGCTTCACAGACATTTTTCTGTAATATTTCTTACAAACAAACAGGTGAAAACATACCATTCCCGGCAGAGATACCTACAGTACGTTGGTGTAGAATACAGCTAGTCATACCTGGTCATGGTAGTGGGCTGCGTTGCTGCTACTACTGTTGTTGCTGCTGCTGCCGAGTCCTGCGCAGGGGGCGGGCAGAGCACTGGGTCGCTCAACAGGGCAGCTTGGCTCTTGAAAGGGCACGGTGCCCGGGGGCTGCGGTGCTGGGTGATGGACATGGTGGAGAAAGTGGTGGGTGTTGCTGTGGCTGTGCTGAGAACCGCTGGTCTGCTGAGATGATGAGGCTTGCAAGCAGCTTGAATGGGAGTGGCTCAGAGACAGGTGACCAGGCGAGGGGCCTCCACACGGGGAGTGCTGCTGGCAGCAGGATGGGAGTCTGGGCATGGCTGTGCCTGCGTTTTCCCCTGCTGTACCTGACAAACCTGGTCTGTTGTCATCTGAGAAGCGTAAGATATATGTTTAGTAAAGCAACTCAACTGCAATGGTCTACAGCAGCTGGTTTCAACATGCCATGTCCTTCCTTACCCTCTGTAGCTGTGCGAGCGGAGCCACTTGGCCTCTGTGTGTGCATACTTTCAGGTATTGAACCTGGGCAGCTAGTGGAAGGGCCTGGGGCATCATTGAGCTCTGAGGTAGAGGCATGATGGGAAGATGATGACGAGGACGACCTGACTGTTTGAGGGTGAATGCTGCCAGAGGTTGTTGGCACAACTGAGAGGTCTGGGGAGGGGAAAAAAGTCAAGTGATGACAATTTAGAAAATTCATTAATCACAATTGTTGTGAGAGGAGAAGCTACAAGAATCACTTCACCAGAGTGTACACATAAAAAAAAAAAGAGAATAAAAGACCAAAAGATCAGAGAGCTGAATCAATGACAGAAATGAGAATTACTGATCCTAAAAAATGTTTCATTCATAAATATTTAATTACAACCTTTCAACTCACTAGAAGGAGAAGACTCTAAGCTGGGGGGCAGGTTGGACTGTATGTAATTATTTTTCCAGATCTATGTATACTGTTAATAAAACTCCTGCAATTGTCTTAAAAAATAACAAAGCTTTAGATGTATCTGCATCTAAACGTAGTCTGGAAGCCTGATTTTCACAGTTCATATGAACACCTGAAAATCAACCTGACACTTTGTCTTGAAAAGAATAATACCAGTGTGGACCGTAGCATGTGTGTACTTGTCGGCAGAGGCTTAGCAGCCGAGTACAGGAGCAGACCTTATTAGCATTCCAGTGCGTGCACTCCATCTGCTTTTCATATTCACAAATTAATTTCCCCTCTTTCTCCTAAGAAATGCAAATACTGTAACTTTCAGAACTCTACAATTTTGCCATCTATCAGAGGTTTGAGCTGATAAAGAGACTGACATCAGACTCAAGACACAAATGCCTGAGATTACAAAGGAGTCTAGCAACTGCAAATGGAAATACCGGTAAATATGATTATCGTGAATGTTAATGGTTAATACACAACAATACACGTTCTTCTTATACCTGAGCAGCTAATTGTTTTCTATGAAGTTAATATTGAAGACATATTAACAGTCTTCATTTTATTGACTTAGTTAACTAAATATTTCAATACCTTTTTAGAGACTGGTGTCATTAGCACACTGGTTTGTCTGGCAAATATTTACTGATTACTGCTCAAGTCTTGCATTCAATTTGAATCTTATGTCTACTTTGAAAATAATCTAGAGATTGCCATATGGCTTAACTTGAACCCCCCAACATCTTGACAGTTAAATCCACGACTGAAAATGACAAAAACACAAAATCTCCAAGTACATCAATGAAGCACAAGCAATGTTAAGTTGTATTTCCTCATGTTGTATAAATACAGCAAATGCATCGTCAATGCCCAGAGTTCTTAAATATGAAGACAATAAGGACCCTTGACTGATTTTCACTTTAAAACCAGACTTTAGACATACACACATTATATATATACATTTTGAAATGAATTGTATTTACTGTTTCTCTCTTTGGAAAGAAATATCAACAAAATATGTCTTTTTTTTTCAAGGATGCCAAAATGATGTTGTACAACTGTAAAGATCCAATTTCCCCTCTGGGATCAATAAAGTACTCTGATTCTGAAAATAATGGTTAGTATAACTTTCAAGCACCTACAGCTACTTCAATTAAACTTATTACTCTTACTGTGAAGATCCTCAGTGCTCCGGGTCATGGTGATCCAAGTAGCAGTAAATCACAGCAACTGGACTTGGCAGAAGTTACTTGAAGACTTTTTCTCATCTGAGAGACTTCTTCAGTTCTGACAGACTGGTCGGGAGCAGCAGGCTTTAAGCTGTGTAGAGTCGTTGATGCAGTCATCGATACTACTCGCTCATCAATGCTCCTCGTTGATTTGATGACTGTCAGTAGAGTCACGTGAGGCCAGATGTGAATGACCCTCGTTAGGACATTAGGATGATCATCTGATGTGACTCCAGTGTCTCCAATGACAGTCGTCAAATCAACCAAGAGCACTAATGAATGAGTACTAGAGGACCCTGTCAACAACTCTATAGATCTTACAACTTGCTGTTCCTGACCAGTCTGTCAGAACTGAAGAAGTCTCTCACATGAGAGACAAAATGTCTTCAAGTAACTTCTACCAAGTCCAGCTGTTGTGATTTAATGCTACTGGGTTATTACTCTTGAAGTTTGAAGGAGGTACAAGTTAAAACTATGTTTAGTTATCTTTTGGTCAGGCCTTTGAATGACAGACTTTTGCTGACTGATTGTTACCATCTTCATCGACGGTGAGGTCCACCACCTCCCCAGCATTCTGACGCAGTGGTTGAATGACAGTGGAGAGTCTGTGACGTCCACGTGGCTCCTGGAGACGATTCTGGGAGCAACTATTAGCCCAAATCCTGCCGAGACCGCCCACTGAGCGCGACCTGTAGAGGTATAGACATTAAAAAAACAAAAAAAAAAAACACCTGTTACACCAAAGTGAAGAGCAGGACCACCAGGTATATTCCCACAGCTTAGTGAAGCATTTACTTCAACAGAGCCCAACACTCATGTTCATTCCTAAGACAGCAGCTGTTTTGACAACCAGCTATTATATCTGGTCTTTATACATAGTGAGTTTAGTATTTTGTACTGCAGTCTTAAAAAATATTGAAGATTTCATACGGGTATTATTAGCTAAAAGGAATTAATCCACCTGTGTGAACACAGAGACTATAGCTTTTTCTCCTAAGACTTCCATGGTCCACCACTTCTATCTAAATCTTTCAATCCACATTTCTCTTTTTCTGTATTTTCCACAAATGCTCTGCACCTCTCCTGCCCTACCACCTTTGGCCCTTTTTCTTCTCTTCCTTTTAATTTTCTCTCTCAGAGGCTCCTGTTGCTCTACCCCTTGGCCTCTGAGACCATAGTGAGAGGCCAGGGAATAGTCACATTTCCCTGTACAGTGCTGTAAAGCCAGGTGATGAGAGGGAGGGGGAATGAGCACGAGGGAAAAGAGACAAGAGACTGTGTGGGAGTGCCGTAAAGCTGGATACCATGGAGCTTTGTAGCTAGGGGATTTTAGTACTGCTAAATGAGAGATTTAAAAAAAAAAATACACAGGAGCAGTGGGAAAATACAGTATATCTGAGTGCCAACAGCTCAGCTTTTGATGTGTCAAAAGAGATTATAGACTAGCTCAGTAATTCTTACAGATCAACTCACAAATATAAAAACGATTAAATAAATATTACTGCAAAATTCCACATTGAGAGGATTTTTAAGTTTCTTGAAGACCAAAGACAAGTCAGATAAACTGGAAGCTTTTAGTGTCCACGTTTATATAACATGTTTCTCTTTCAGTCTTGCCACAGACCTGGCTTGTTGCAGTGTACTAAATAATTTCTCGTCTTGCTACTATGATGTTAAATTATTAGAAAAACACAGAATTTATTTTCCATTTTTTGTTTATTAATTCTATATTGTACAGATGGTGCAACACCCACAGATCCCATTTTGGGGACAGTTTGGGAGATGGACTCAATTCACAGAAGAACTGTGACAAGTTCACTGAGATACTTGGAACAACAGACTAACTAATAAATAAAAACTACAAATGATGTTTTTAAAATGTATCCTCACTTTACTTACTTTTACTTACTTAATCCCTGAAACTTTTCCACAGTGACAGTAAACAATACAAGCAAATGCTATGGGCTGGTTAAATTATTAATCTATTCTGAATGCTCAAAAATACCCAATTAGTATTAGGAGTTGGCTTTGATCACATTCCTCTGATGTGTTGAACACAGGAAATGTCTTTCCCACTGCTGTTTGTGATAAGGGGGATTCCCATTAGCTCATACTGTCTGCATCCATTTCAGTTTCCTGCTAGACATGCTGCACAATACAAGAGGAAAAGAGGAGGAAGCTTATTAACTTTCATACTTGGCAAATCACTGAAGGGAACTAGTGCCCAATATACAAACATACACAGGCTTGTAGCGCCCTGCAAAACTCACAGGAGTGCAGGTGGTACGCAGTAGTGCTGAACGATTAATTGCATTTGCAATAATATCTTGATATGATAAAGTGCGATCTTCTAATCATAAGGTGTGTGATTATAAAGTGGCCACATAAAAAAAAGAGAGAGAGAGAGAGAGAGCGAACGGACCACTCGACTGCATCAACTTTTTATGCTGCATCTTAACTTGTTGTACAACGGCCTCTGTGTCGACCGAACAGTCAGAAACTGACTCAACTGAGACTTTGTTCTCGAAGAGGAACAGCACATCAGCGGTGTGTAATTATTTCTGTTTTAAAAAGGAAGATGCTGCAGCGTCAGGTGTTGTGCAGAACATGCCGTGCTACATGGAACAACACTACAAACCTCCTCCAGCACTTAAAAAAACCACAAGGGTGTTAAGTTGTATGTACTGCTGTATGGCTAAAATACCGAGCACCAGTGCACCACACACGCTAAACCAAGACAGGCATCATTGCCCAACATGTTTGAAAGTGTCGCTCTGTACAAGTGTGGTTCTAAACGACACGGGGTAAACACTCAGCGTTTCCATATAGTGGTTATCACATTTGCCTCACACGTAAAAGGTCCCCGGTTCGAAACCGAGTGGAAACATCACAACTGTTACTGTTAATAATCCAGTTTCTGTTATTAAAGAATTTCCCTGGTGTGGGATTAATAAAGTCTTATTTTATCTCATGTCTAAAGTATTACAGGCAAATTGTGTGTTTCAGTTTGTGTGAACTGTTACTGACTTGGGAGCAGCACAATAGATGTCATTTAAAATTATCTCTTTTTGCAGAATGCTTAAGAAGTGCATGCTATTTAACATTAAACCTTTTTCTTTTTTTCTTACTTTGAATGACTTTGTACGTTGTAATACATAGAGGCCACACCAAAGATTTGTTGCCCTCATGTTACTATAATAAGCAGTTATATAAAATGCTATTAATAAAATGTTATTTATTTCAACTCTTGCATCTTATTGAGACAGCTTTTAATCCTAACAAAGACACCAACCCTATAGGAAAGAACATTTTATACTAAATGTATCTAACATTGTGTTGGCCATATTAAAATAATTCATTATGTTTTTTTGGAAAAAAAGAGGATAAAATAATAATTAAAAAAAAACAAAACGTATATTAAATTGCAATATTGGAGAAAAAAAATCCCAATTAGATAATTTTCCCAAATCGTTCAGCCCTAGTATGCAGGCACATGTTAGTTGTGTTGGGGTCTAATTGGCCAGCCTCCTCAGCTCTGGCTGATCCCAAGGAGCAGGACTCCCCTCGAGGGATGAGTTCCTAATTAAGCAGACCTGGGATTATTTTGTAAATATCTGTTTACCACTGTGACCCCCTGAGAGCGGAGAGGGAGGAGGGGGAAGCAAAGAGGAAAACAGTGCATTGTAAACATGAACACTATGGGAATGGGTGGCTTGGTGAAGCTGATGTTGTGCCAAGCCAAAGTGATGCGAGCCACAAACCCCGGGGATCAGAGAAGAGCTGAGGGTGCATTGCGGTAATGTCGAGTAAACTGCTGGGACCGATGCTGTGGACAGCTCCGGCTGGGAGTTTGAGATTTAAAGAGGAGGGGAGATCATACAAGGCAAGAATAGCACTGTGTAAGAGTGGTAAGAAATCCGAGGCATCAAGATTTGCACTGACAAAAGTATTGAATTTGTTTTTATAATTTAGGATTCCTGAGTGTCAGCGCTGAGCAGACAACTTGCTGGCATCCGGAGGACAGAAATATGGTATGTGATGCACTCACACAAAAACACTGTGTGACCCTGCTAATCAGCATGTCCTGAGCTGATCTGCAGAATCAGGGCAGGGACTGATCAACGCCTTTTTTGATTGATCCATGTCAGCTACATAATCCTGGTTTACTGTACCTCAGTGCACTCTGGGTAAGCCAGCCACCAAACACAGCCCACAGTAAAACACTGGAATCTTCTCCTAATGCGTTGCTTTGCAAGGGAGTCAACTGTGGAGCTGCATGAACAAATAAATGCCAGCCAGCAATTCAAATTCGAGATAATCACACTGACAGCATGTCACTGAGCAATGTGAGATGCACAGGTTTGTGGTGAAAATGCCTGCTTTTTGTGGATTTCTGCAACTTTGGGCTCTGAAGTGCTGCTGGTGTTTTAAACCTGAATGTAAGCTTTCACATTTTGTCCAAGCTGGGAATAAAAAGATGTTAGAAACAGTCTATAGACAGTATAAAAATACTACTAGACATTATACAGAATCCCCAAGGTAACCATTAAGGGAAAAACTGTACTGCAGGTTTTATTTTGTATAAAGTAGAAACAGTTCTTGTTTGAATAAAATATGACTAATTGAGACTTTAAGTGCATACAATGATCTCATACTGCACACAGAGGCAATCAATCCACTAAGACGTTCCCAAACATACCAAAAAAAACCCAAAAAGCTAGGAAACAGAACGTATGAGTGTCTGTGTATGAGCACACATTGTGCCGACATTGACAAAAACTACACACATTCACAAATTGGACCAATGGCAGTGTGAACAAAGATTTCATTGCTCATTCTGTTGGCCTTTGATTCTCCACCCTCCTGCTCCAACGCTGCCCATCCCCCCTCCAGCCAGGCTCATCCCTACATTCTCTAGCGAGACAGGACATCTTTGAAAGTGAGGAAAACAGCAGATTAGCTGAGCCACGACATTCCAGGCCCGGGGTAATCACTTCCAGGAACTATTTACAGACATTACTGATAGATTAATATGAAGTGGGGAACACGGAGAAAAGATACAGGAAGGGAGAAAGATGGAGCTTAACAGAATCAGAGGTGTGTGAACTGAGCTGCATATTCGCCTACATGAGGAATTAAGGGAATACTGAGACAGCAAGTCATATTACGAGAACGGGGAAATAAGATTCTCAGTGGGGTGAGGAAAATGGAGGTAGCTGCACAGACTGACAATGGAATAAATCTTTTGTAAATGTATTGCTCTCACTTTGTATATATGTCACATTTCATCTGAAACACAGTCAACTACCTTCTAATTCTTAGACCATCCTCTTTTTAGTCCTGTTTATGTATCTCTGTAGATTCTTAAAGCCTGTGCTTGTGATGCTGTGATCAGCTCTAAACTGATCTAGTGTTGACATATCTTGGAGACATTTTCAACTTAAATCTCTCCATATTGTGTAACTATTCATGAACGCATCTTTATCATCACCTGGGAATAAATCATACCACAGTGTGTCAAACAATTCTCTCCACGACGGCATTTTTTGGAAAATGATTAGAAGGAATGTAGAGTGATCACAACTTATAACATTAACTAGCCTGAAAATAATAATTACCAAATGTATTTCACTTCCTGTGGTGTTAGTTCATTACCTGTTAAGTACCACACACATATTAAAGTATCTACGTGAAAGACTTGGCTGCTTGCATTGGGTTTCGGGGACACAACTGGACAGCTAAGACACATAGAGTTCACACATGGTATTTACATGCGTCTCCAAACCGTCTTGCTGACCACTTGTGTATGAATGTCGCTACAGGAACAAAGGGACCGCACAGTTTTTACGTAACAACAATTTCCCCAGTGTGAGAGGATAAAGTGGTTGATGAGTTGCAAAAGAGAGTAAGTTGAAGGAGACTAAACACAAGAAAAGTGGCATTTTTTCTGTTAGGTCCTCATCCGAGACACATCAGGACATGTTAGCGTTCACACTACAAGATGTATGTGGCCACATGTGTTCCAAACCACCTCTGCATGTGGTTTGAATGACCAGATCTCAATGTGTTTTGGTGGTTGTTCACTTGGGACCCCGAAAGCCTACATGAGGATGCAAGCAAGTGTGAACAGGGCCAAAGTGACCTGCTCAAAGTGACATTTTTGTCCCCGACATTCAAAGCATCCACCTACGAGTCTGTATGGCATTTCACTCAAGAGCTGAATCACAGGAGCGCTGAGCAGGTCGTTTGGAGTGATGTGGTTTCATGGCTATAAACAAGTAGACCTGCAGCTCTACTGTGGCTGCTTTCTTTGGTCATAGCTCCACAGGAAGTATGAAAACCTCACACAGACCCCACCATTTTAATATCGTCTAATAGTTTCAAATCTGGCAGGGGACCATTTTTTGCATGTAATCCCACTGCCTTTAATCCCACTGCCTGTGCCCATGTTTCCTGTCACTGAAAACTGAACTGTCCACAAAAAGCTAAAGTACATTCTTTGAGGTATTTTCTCAGGGAATGTTCACTTCAGAAAATTAGGTCACATGTGCACAAGTTCAAACAGTTTAGGTCGAGATGGTAGGACAGACAACATATACAACTCCAGCATTTATCCCACTGGTCAAATAGGTGAAGCAGGAAAACAGAGAAATTATTAAGAAAAAGGAGACATCACTAACAAAACTTCTTGATAAGGTGACTTCACAAATGGGAGTGAAATTTAAAGCCCTTGCTATATGTGACAGCGCAGGGTGGGATAATCAAATCAAGCTGCTGAGTGGAGACCTACAATCCTCCTAAGTGTGGTGGGAACATGGAGCAGCAACATTAAATGTCACCAGTGGGATGATTACTTGAATGAACACTTGGATGACTTTACTGCTTAACTGAATTGCTAGTTTGAAAGAACCAACTTTCTAAACTTTATATTTGAACCATGGCCCAACTTTACCTTACCTTTGATAGTAAGTAATCTTATTTAAAAGAAATCCTCCAGTACAATAAAATCCTAATTTATTCTGCACCGCACAGATCATAGGACTTGAGGCTAAGTCACACAGTCGCACACTTTAATTCACTGGTTCCTGAAAAGGCTGATGCTCCTACCTGAATCCATCTCCGACCGTGACGATCTCCACCTCGCTGTCTGTTGAGGTGACATTGATCTCCTCACTTGCAGGGACAGGAGGAGCTGGAGCTGGAGATGCCTCAATCACCACCACATCCTCATCCAGAGCACCTGAACACACCAGTGGAAGTTAGTATAGCACTGAAATACTCCATACATGCAGTCTTACAAGGATGGCCAAGGATGCATCCAAAAAAAATTAAACCAACAGCAAGTGCATATTGTTTTTTGTACTCTGAATGTCTGCTGCTCTTTACTTGATTTTTATTTACAATGAATGCAAATCCATTCTATTGTTTTTCCCACATTTTTGTTTACATCACAACATTAAATGGGTCATGTTTACTCGATGAAGATCCCTCTGGTGGTCCTGCATGTACATTAATACCACCTACATCATCCACAAGGAACTCGGTTTATCACAGGCACTGCTTAAACAAGTTAGTCACAGCAAACTAATTTAAGACAAATGCCTCACCCTCCTCGGCCGTCTTAATGGAGACAGTGCCTGTGACATGGGAGAGTAATGAGAACAATGCCTCCTCGAGTAGAACCTGTGTTTGTATTATAACTGAACACACAGCTTGATCTATGGGTTTATTTTGGGGCTTAAGTCCTGACATAAATCATGTTAGTCCCCAACTCGTGGTTAAGATAATACACAGCATATAGTGGCAAACATCACAGGTTTATTTGTGGTTACAGTCTCATGCCTGTTTCTAATTATTGTCCCAATGTCTCAGTGTAAGTGAGAGTTGCTGACTCATATATTGGTTGTATGAGTCAAACTTACAAATTCTCTCTCTCTTGAAGATTAAGATTCAACGTAAATCTCACGCCAAATGCTTACGGCATGCAGCAGATGTCCACTAGATCATTGTTATCTGATATATTGTAAGAGCTGACAATCAAATATATTTGTTCTGAGTCACCAGCGTAATGACTTTCCGAATACAATCAATATGTGCACTGCTTTCACTTAATCCAGAACTGAGCAGAAAATCTAATCCACTGGAGTTGTGGACGTTAGTTAAGAGATTCTAATAAAAGCGAGAAGTTTAAAGTAACTGCAACTTTACTAAGTAACAAAGTTGAATTGTGCACTCTGTACGCTTCGGTAGCAGAGACTGTGTTTTTGTGCACATGACTTGCTATGCCAGTGAAGTCCATGATTCCCCAGTGTGATTTCTATTCCAACTGTCTCACGAGAACTGCTGCTTAGCACCCTCTGCAAGTCTAGCTGCCTGGCACTCTGCTGAAGGCTTCATGCAGTCACACAAACAACAACACCTTTCAAGTTGGTGGAGAATTGTAACCAATTTATGCACAAGCACAACCTTTCCTGACAGGACTACATGACAGACATCGGGATGAAAATATTAAAAAAGGCCACATGTGATCCAAAGTCTAGGCAGCGTCTGCATCAGTTGGTAATAATAATGAAAACATGAAGCATGTTTGAGCATCCGGGCATAACCTGATATAACATATTGTTTTTGCACTCTAATATCTTCTGCTGACCTCATGTTAGAGGCAAGATTAAACTATTTCCTTGCTACACACCTACTCCAACCCTGGACACTCAGAAGGCAGGTTTCATCATTTGCCTCCTTGCCTTCTCCCTGCTGTAAACAAATGCCTTGTTTTTCCTCTGAGACCCATTGTTTCTATGCAAAGGCTGCTGCTCTACAGTGTGAGTTTTCTCCCACCTGCCTCCCACCATAGAGGCACAACAACTAACTTTCCATTCCCCCCCAGGGCCACAGCAGCAGAATTATTGCCGAGGCTAAATAGCTACATGAACGAAGGTAGAGGTGGGGCTTTTCAAAGGATCTCATTTTCACTCGCTGAGAGTGAGTGCACAAAGTTATGGTTTGAATTTAGGAGCTGCATAAACCTGTTGTTCCAACAGCACTTTCCATTACCACCTACCTGCTGCGGAGCCCTGAGGCCACTAGCTGTTTCTCTATCAGTGCCATCTGATATTCTTATCTGCATTTTTAATCATGTTTATGGAAAGATGAAGTCAAAACTCGAACACAGTCTTATTAAGATTTTCATCAACATGTTTCCTTACATACTCTGGGACACAGCAGAGAGCTATCAAGCCATTTTGTAAAGAATGAAAGCCTCGAGAGTCCTGACCCTGCTTCAGTAAACACACATTATTAGGGGTTTTCCCTTTGCCTGTGTTAGCAGTCAACTTTAGCCAAGCTGTCCTAAGCTGAGCCATGATGACATGTATTTCCACTACAGCCTCACAGCAGCAGCTAGTCACGCTGCTGTGGTCCTTCTTGGTAGCAGAGCCAACCAGAGTTACCCTGTGACAGTCTCCTCCTCGCACCTATATCTTCTCGAGCTGAACGTGTACATCTGTGCTGGAGATTACCTCAAAATCTCTGTTTAGTTTCATTCCTACATTCCTGTTTGTAAGACGAGATATCAGGCTGTTTACTGATTGTTTTCAGCCTCGATGCCCAAGTTTGTTACCACAACACTTACACTGTGCCAAAGCAACTCAGTCATACGTGCCCCCCATCGTGGAAAAATTCCTGAGAGAGACAGACTTTTGCTACAGCCAATTAAACCCTGACTGTACTGGGAAGGGGACTGGAAGGCTTAAATATTTGCTTATTAAATTAATTTAAATAAAATAAAATGTGACAACCTATTTTGTGAATCAGAGCTGTCATTTCAAGCTGCACGACACATGTTGACCTCTTCTCCAGCACCAGCATTTCTGTTTCTCTGTTCTGTTGTTCAGTGCATATTAATTTCACATTGCATCAATGTACTTCAATTAAAATATGGTAATTCAAGCTGGAGCATTTTTTCTGCAGAATTACACATGTGGTGCCTGTGAGCTTTAAAAGACTTTCCATTATATTGTTACAACTGTGATGGTGACCCCCCCTTAGCCTGTTTTATTTTTTTTTTTTAAGAAAATGCAAAAAATAATTACAAACCATTTAAACTTTCTTTCATTGACAGTAATTGATAAAGTAAATACATAAATCTATTTTAACTACTCCACATCATATCCCATATTCAAACACATACTGCTGTCCTGTATGACCTCTATAGTGTACAACGCTACGCTGTGATGACACAATATGATGATGTATGAGCCTTCCTGTTGGCTTGCAATGATCGAAAATATGTGAGACAACCAACCTAGACTTACCTCAGACTATAAAACAACACACAACAGGTACAATGCAGAGAATGCAATGCAACAAACCTGAGAGAGTGGGTTTGTAATTACCTGTGGCTACAGCAGCACTGTTGGGCTGGCTGCTGGTGCTGCTGACATCCACATACAGCTCATCCTCTGCTTCGGTAGAAGAGGGGGAGGAAGAGTCACTGCTCAGCTCCTCGCTGGAACTACTGGTGCTATGGAGTAGAGCATACTTCCTACGTGCAATCACTTCACGTTTCTTCCTCTGCAGTAGTAGTCGCTCCTTTTGCTTCTGAGTCCGCTGACCTCCTCCAGGGGTGGTTTTCACAAACCGTTTCCTATGCAGAGGCCGGCGGCCGCTCAGACACGGCCGCTTCAGCAGCACGGGCTCAGCCTCAGACCGCACCCACTTATGAGAGCGATTCCCCCGAGTTCGACTCAGAACAGGGCGCAGGCCAACTCCAGTGGCTCCTCCTGTTGTGAGGGCAGGAGCTTTGTGTTGGCCCCCTGTTGCTTCAGCTTCCCCCTCATCCTCTGAGCTGAGAGTGTCCGAGTCCCCGAATCGCAGGCTAGATGAGGGGGAAGAAGCACAGTCACTAAAAGAGGACTCGTGATTATGTTCATCCTCACTGGGGTGCTGTAAAAGTTCTACTCTGGGACGCTGAGGTGCCAGTGAACTCTCACTGATGTGGCCCTCCTTCAACGAGCAGTCTGACGGCCCTGCCTGTTGGCCTTTTCTTTTTCTGCGCCCAGGGAGGCTCCGCTCTGAGTCTTTGTGTGTCCCCGTGTCCCTCAGGGGCCGATGCCTGGACTCACACAGGGTTTCAAAATCACTGCCGGCCTTTCCAATCACCTCCATGTTGTTGGGGAAGCTCTTGGCTGCCTCCATGGGCTCTGGGTTCACCAGTGGCTCCTTCAGATGCTCCTGTCTGCTGGTGGCCTCAGATGGCACCTCACTCTTCATGGTGGCAGGTCTGTCCTCACAGGGCAAACACCAAGTGCACTTACATTAATTCCTAGGCCACTGCCCACTGCATCTCACAAAACCTAGAATAAAAGAAGAAGAGTTACAGATGCACAAATCACTGAGCAAACACACTTAAAAACGCATTCTCATCTTAATGTAGGTCTGACCGATGAGCTAAAAATATTCTATGTTCTAATTCATTCATGAAAAGTAATGCTGAGAATAACCAAATCACCAATGGCCCATTCAAATATAAATGAACCAGCAGCTTGCAATGTTAAACTAGACTCCATGGATTAGATAAAACAATCTATTACTTCATCTGTCCCTTTATACATTTAGCAGGGACAGAGGAAGCAGGAAAGCCAAAAACTTTACTTAAAATGTGTATAGAAAGATATATCTCTTTTCAATTAGGCCTACCCTATAACAAAAATAATAATACAAGTAAGTGCCTGTATTACAATTAAAACATAATCTTACAAGACTCATAGGGTATTCAACAAAAACAGAAAAACAACATCAAACTCCAGGTAAGAAATATAAAGATAATGTAAGGAACATAAAGGATCTATAAAAACAGGTCTTCTCTTTTTAAATGTTTGACCAGATACATTTGATTTTTACAATGCAGATTAATATAATAATCCTAATTCTCTTTATGCTGTGTGCACTGAATTATTCAAAATCAAATGTTGAGCATTTTACTGGCCAATCAGCAACACAAAGGCCTAAAAACTAAACACTGACACAACCGTAACAACACATCATAGTGTTAAATGTAGGGCAATATGTTCATTTACCAAGTCATACTGTCTGTTGGTACAAATTAAGACTGTGTGACCCCAAGAATGCTGATTACAGAGAGAAAATAAATATCCACAGGCAGAGTCAAAAGTAATGGATGAGTCAATACTGATTTGTTTGCTTCATTGTTGATACAACGTTAACGGATGAATCACTGAATTAAAATGAGATCTCAAAGGGAATATCAACCGTGAAAGTAAATCTGATGTTTATGTCATGGCTTTCGGACAGTTCAGGGTTTGTTTGGTAAAACTGACAAGATCATCCCACGAGTAAGAAGTTCTTTAATCATGCCACGGAGCGGGAATTTTCACAGCAGTGTGAGGGCTCCCAGAACAATGCAGAATTCCATCATTACTTTATAAATACACCAAACCTGTCTTCAAGACTCCTGTACTTTCAGATGGCATATGGCTGGCTACACCCTTTGCCATCCAACAGCACTGACAGGGACGACAATACTGGGCAGCTTGAGTTTTCAAAATGGTAAGAAAGAAACGTGTCAGTCCCATTGGCTGTCAAACTGAAACCTCCCTCTAATCCAATTAATGCTTAAGTGTAAATGATTAATTATATAGCTGTAAATGACCTGATGCACAGTATATGACTTCCTTACATATAGCTCAATCTCCTCTATTCATAAGAGATCTCAAGGTATTACTGTGTTAGGAAACATTTTGAAAAAAAGTGAATCAGAAGATTTTAAAAAAAATTCCCATGTGGTACATCCAGATTGAAAAGGTTTACAATACACTAAAGATCTGTAATAGATCATGCTTTATATAACTGATACTAATCCATTAAAAAAAGCTTTGAACTGCCACAATACTGATTCAGAACATCAGTGTGAATATCCCAGCTACATATTTTAGACAAAAACACATCTGGTCTCACTGTTAAGAATACACTTGATACCCACATATTGCTCTTAAAACAGAGTGATCAACATTTTTGAGGACATCTCCACTGCAGATAGCACTGTGTTTTTAACTAAAGCTGCTTATATGCAGGGAAAGCACGGTGGTTGTCGGTAAGGAGTCGCATAAATTTAGTGCAGCCTTATGCACTCTATGCATGTGGTGATAGCACCCACAACTACAAGCCAACCACACTTCGAGATATAATGTCATCAGAACACAAAACTGTGCTGCTACTATATCAGTGAGTGATTTAGGAACATATTGTACCAACATTGTCTATGTGGCCATCTGGAAGTACAAGTGATGTAACACAACACAAGAAAATAAAACCAGTGCTTTGCTAATAAGATCCACTATGTTTGCTGGTACCAGATATTAAGCAATGTGGATTGATATTGATTGTTAAAAAAATATTATCTCTCAGTGTAAAGATGTATGTAATTTTATCTGCATTAAAATATACTGTTGGTCAATGAAAACACATCAGCCTTCTACATTGACATGTATAGGCAATTTTTGAAGTTGCATTCATACTGCATTCACCTGTATTCATGACTGATTTTGAAAGTTGGATTGTCTCCATAATAGTCAGTTTTCAATGCAATCTTGCTTCTTTTTTCAGACATAGAGTAAAATATTTTCACATCTTTCCATTGACTGAAGCCTGCATGCCACACATGGTGAACATTAGATAACCTAACTACTGCAATTAAGACATTTTAACATCATTTTCTTTTGCACAAAACCAGTTGAATATGGCAAAGTTGTTGTCTTTAAAATACAGAATACAGCAAAAATAAACTACTACAGAGCTCCCCGTCTTGCTCAGTAAAAATGCAGCACAACATTCCTGGTCGCATTTTCTGCAAGGTAATTGTATTGGACTGCATTAGTATGCACATTTGTGCATTATGTTAATGTATGTTGCAGTGCATTTCATTTACTAAAAGAGAGAAAATAAAAGCACAAAGCAATGTCATTGCATTCCTCACTCAGCCAATTTCATAACAGCTTGCTGATTGTCACTTGACCTGAAGATGTAACTTCTGTAGTGCAGGGATGCTGGGGTTCATGTTGCCATTGGAGGGGGGGGGGGCTTGATGGAGAAATTTGTGAAACGGTGGGTCTAGTAAACCTATCAATGCAACAATGCTGTTATATGCATTTGCATTTATATACAAATCAGTGATAAGTGACAGTCCTTCAGATGCCACAGGGGAAGCTGCGCAATGACATGCATGAATTCAAGGGGCCTCAGCCCTGGAGGAAAAAATCCCTGAGCACCTAGGCTCAATAATAATACAGATTTATCAGATCACATCACAAAAAACAAGAAACAGTGCCAAATGAACGAGTACTTCCAGAAGAAAATATGTGGTGTAACAGAAATGGCAAGAGTAAACCAATTCAAGATGTACGACTGAGCCAGGACTGCTGAGCTCTAACGATACCCACTGTACTTTCAGGCTGTGAAACGACTAGCAACCACACTGATTAGGCAGACATAAAACAGAAACTACATCGATTTATTTAGGTTGACAATATCGAGCCTGAAACTGAGGCTAAGCATAGTTTCTACAACGCTTCACAATTACAATAAGCCCAGCTGCTGTCTGTCTGTCTGTCTGTGTCCCACAAACGCCGCTGAAGTGACTGAGGCCAGATAAAGTCGTGTTAATAGTGAAGCGGAAAAAGCATAAATATCCAATGCTAGTAATATATCTTAACACTATTCCAATAAAAGACTAAAGGAGAAACCAAAGTGGACAGCGAGCCAGCTATAGCCTGACAAAATACTCCAGACAGAAGACAACAAAGACAACACGTACCTGGGTCTAAGTCCTTTTTTCAAAATGTGTCACCGTCCTCTTTGTAACATGCGAGGTTAAATCCTGTGGGAAATAATGACAAGCGTTGGAAATAGGCAGTTATCTGAGTGTTAACCCTAAACTGCAACTACGCAGGCCTACACAGAAATCGCGACCCGAGGACGGTAGTGGCTCGGATTGTGAAACTGACAACACAGAGTCCCGAGCTGAGCCGAGGAGCAACATCGAAGGCAACGGGCCCCGGATGGCTAACGAGCTAAGCTACGGCTAGCTCCACTTCACTCATCAAATACTCGAGTATACTCAGCCATTTTGGCCGGCTAACGAATCCTATCGACCCTGTAAAGAAAATACGACCTCTCTATTGTGTCTCTATTCGATAAGATGAAAATATCTCACTATTTGCCCTCGACGAAGTTCCCATTCCTGCCTTCCGAGGCATCCACTGTTGTTTACCCAGCAGGTCGTCTGTTGGCAGGCTGCTGCTACAACACAGACAGTGCCTCTACCCACCGCACGGGGGCGCCGGATCCCTAACAGACGACAGCTGCTTTACGACACTTTGCGACAGTTTCACTTAATTCCCCCTTTCACTCTTTAAAGCTGTGTGTGGTGGTTAAATGCTTCCTTCATTCTGTGTTGTGTCGGTAAGATAACACGAGAAGTTGTATTTTATTATATATCTGTACTCCTCTTGCTGATGATTGTATATATTCATGCATGATTGTTTTACACGTAATCCCCTTCTCCTCTATTTCAAGTACCAGCGCGCCCACTAGTGGATACAGGTTTAATAAAGCCAAGTACTCGATAGTAAACTGGGTGTCGAACTATTAATGTCATAGCAAAGATGTTTCAAACGCTTAAATCTGGTGTGGCCATGTTAATAATACGAGGAAAACCTAGAAAGGTAGAAGAAAAACGAGGATCACATAATTTTTGAATAAATTAGGGTCGAAAAAGTGAAACACTGTCACTGAGAAGCATAAATAATTAACTTAGTTATTTATTTAATTTACAAAAGCAACGCCTTTCCAGACTGCAAGGAGAGTGATGCTCAGCTTTAAAGCAGTGAATGGGTAAGTTGCTGTAGATAAATGTGTAATTTACATAACCCATACACTGACTTTTCCATACCATACCATGAATATTTACACACTATAACTTAGATTATGTAATAAATAAGTAATAAGATATGTCTATAGACAAACTTAACTTATACACCTTGTATACTCTTTTTATAATGAGAGTGGTTTTATCTGAACAGGTGTGTATTATGTGACCAGATAAGGTGAAATATTTGGAGAATATAGAGAATTGGGTGTCCCAACTTCTGACTTGGCAATCACTGGTTTATGACATCAGATCATGAAGCTGATCCAGGAGAGCACTCAATGCTCTTACAGATGGCACTGCTGTTCACTTATCTTTGGGTGTTGGCACCATGGGTGTTTGTGTACGTGCCTGCTAATATTGTTTACTAGAACTAGAATAGAAAGAAAGATTACATTTAGTTGCACATGGAAATAGGCAGATTAACATGTGGATACATATTTATATCGATATGGACTGGTAATTTATCATCATGGCAATGCAAATCTTTTTCAGATGTAAAATTCAGAATGATATACATTAGGTTTGGTGTGCATGTGAGATGTATTGGAGCTGCAGCTCATATTTAAGCCTCAAGGTAAAAAATAAAATGTATTTGTGTCTCAGACAGGTCTTTGCCATAACAGTAGGGCTTTCAATATTTTCAAATCATCATCCCTATTGTATGATAAGGAATGAGTAGGGATTATCAGTTGCATTTCATTACGGAACCTAATTATGTTTTGTTATCCTAATACTAACCACATACATGATTGAATCAGTCACTGATCTGTTGCCTTATTCTTGATAAAAGAGGTTGCAACTAAGATCAAGCCAAATAACCTAATTCTGTGGATGACAAGAAGAAACATGATACATTTCTGCTCAAAAAAGTATAACCTTAAGCAATAGCACATTATAAAGCAGCCTGCAGATTGGTACAAAAATAAGAAGAAAACAGGAATGGCAAAGGAATGTAAAACAGAAAATGAAATAGGCTGGATGTGAGGTACAGGCGCAGGACACCAGTAAGGAATAATTCTTATTTATTCACTCGTTTGTGGTAGTAGATTTACACCTACATTCAGATTTTAAAAAGTGCCCACTATAGTGGAGGGGCTTTAATGGGATATTTGTGGAAATGTTGGACACATAATGCACTGTTGTGATGAAGGATCCCTGCTGCATTCTTCTTTTATTTTCTAGTAAATCAGGGAAAATTAGCAACTATATTACTGAAGGACATTTAAACGGGAGATGGTAATACATCTTGTTTCTGAAATATGAACATATTTCTTTTTAGTTATTTATTCACTGGATGAGTATGCGCCCTGACAATAGGGCGCACTGCGATGATCTAATGACGACAAACTAGTTGCGTCTTCCCAGCGACGAAGAAGAAACTGGGTAGACAGGCTGCGCGCGCACCCTCCACTAATCTTGAGGTAAAATGGCGTCGGGTGCCATTTCAACGGAATCGAAGAAGATATCAGAATTAAGAGTTGTTGATCTTAAGTCGGAGCTCAAACGGAGGAATTTGGACACATCTGGTGTAAAGAGTGTTCTTATTACAAGACTGAGACAGGTAAGAAAACTGAAGCTAATTGATGCAGAAAGATGAAGGCGCTACGGTACGCGATGCAGAGATGCTAATGCTAATGCTAATGCTGGCCAATGTTGTGACGGACTTCCCACTGGTCTAACTAGTTAGGTTCACAGTTTAAACGGTGAATAGCTCAATGGCCCAGTTGTTTTATTTGTATGTGGAGTTGCATTATAGTTATGCACATTCATGTGTGGTAATGTGGGATGGTTTACCCCGGTTTGAGGTATTACCGAGGATACGTGATGTTAACATTGCAGATTTGTTTAACGTTTGGATTAAATGAAGCGGGTGTCATGAAAGGCCTCTATATACTGTCTGTGCCTCGAAACGATTCTTGACGATGATTTCTCAAGTTATTACAATGTCAAAAACTTGAGTTACTTTGTCTTCAGTGCACTTTTTTGGGCAGATTGCGCGTGATTGACTGCAGCTGTTAAAATGAAGACTAGCTTTCCCTGCTAATTGTGCGGAGACTGGGAACTCATGTTCATTCAAGCATGGATTTAAATGGAAGTGCAGCAGATGTGTGTTTTTTTCATGTAAAACCAATCTACCCTGTCAACTGTAATCAGCTTTTTTGCCCGAGAAGAAAGAATACATATTACTGCATTGTGTGGTAGATGAGGAGATACTAAGTTTATTTTTTCAAAATTCCAAAATAAGTGCGATTACGTTTAGTTTTAAAGTACAATTTGTGTACCATCAGCATTTGTAGTAATATCAGTAGTGTGTCTAATTGCTGGTAGCTCAGGCATGCTCATGGTGTTAAAAATTTTTAAACAAGTGACTCCTAAATCAGGGTTGGGCAATCCTGGTCCCCGAGGGCCGCTATCCTGCATGTTTTAGATGTTTCCCTCTTCCAACACACCTGATTCAAATGATCAGCTCATCATCAAGTCTGCAGAAGCCTGATAACGACCCTGATCATTTGAATCAGGGTCGTTGCATGCAGGATAGCGGCTCTCGAGGACCAGAGTTGAGAGCCCCGGTCTGGACAAAGGGTGTCCACATACTTTTGGTTATTTCTGTCTATCTATGTATCCCCTTTTGTTGCACTGCATCTTTCAGTGGGTTAAAATGTTTACATCAAGCTGCTTAACCATCCAGTTGCTTAAGGCTAAACAGAAGAGGAGGAGTGAAAGACTGTGTGATTGAAAAAACAGATATAGGGCAATAGATGTAGAGACAGATGATAAATATAGAGACGAGAGAACAAGAGAGAAAGAGCAAGATGGGTGGATATAAAGAGAGAGAGGGATTTCACTTTCTATATACTGTATATCTCTATCTCTCTCCCCGTCTCCCTCTCCCTCCATCTGGAGAGGCAGAGGGAGCAAAAGATAGTGTTTGCCCTTGCAGGTTGTAATGAAGCTGTGGAAGGATAGATGACTCACTTTAACACAGGCAGAAGAGAAATACACACTCCAACATCACTCAGCTGACCCGAGTGTGTGTGTGTGTGTGTGTCTGCGTGTGTGTGTGTGTGTGTGTGGGGGTGCATTTAATATGAGAGCCTGTGCGTTTGTGGTGGTGATGGTAGGAGTGTGGTCAGTGTGACAACAGAGACTGATGCTGATTATATAGGAGACTGGATGGAGTGATAAAGGTGTCACAAGACAGACAGACAGATGGAGATAGAGAGGGTGTGCGCTCTGCAGTTAATGTGCATGTTCCAGCTGTGTGTGTGTGTGTGTGTGTGTGTGTGTGTGTGTGTGTGTGTGTGTGTGTGTGTTTGTGCATGCACCACTGCCGGGTCGTGAGCATTTGCAAAGCGTGAGCCCATAAATCTGTGTGCAGATTTCAGTGTGCGCTTTTCATTAATACATGAATGTGCATGTTTTTGGGCAAGTACCAATGTGAGCACGCACCTGTGAGTGTATAAGTGTGTGTGTGTGTGTGTGAGAGAGAGACTGCATCATCGAGAGACAGATAGAGGCGTCACCACGCTGTTAGAGGGCTTGGCGCCACGTCAGCACTTCTGCAGTTCAGCCAAGGACTCCTGCACGCTCTGTCCATCCATCTCCACGATTCTGAGGGAGGGAAAGGGGGAAAAGGGAGAGGAGAGGGGGAGAGAAAGAGGGAGAGGGATGTACCGCATGCTAGATGACTAATATTATGAATAAAATGTTGAAAAGGCTGGATTCAGGAATGACTGGCTCCAAACTTACTCTTTCCACATCTCGTTTGCCAGAAGAGCTACATCCTCATATGGCCGGATCATGGTCCATCCTGGCGTTCTGGCCATTGCAGCAATTACCAAGCTCTTAGCTCCCTGTGGAAAAATAAGCTCCACTCATCCACGGGGGCTTTCGATAGCTGAATAACCTTCCCATGATAGTCAGAACTACAGGGTAAGCTCTTGTTTGCCACTGTATCTGAAAGCGTCTTCTTTAAAGCAGCGTCCTTCCTCTCCTCTTCCTCTCCTCTTCCTCTCTGAATCACACCACACTCTGGAAATCCTTCTGTTGTGTCTAGAAATCTGACCCCTTCTCGTTAGCTTAGGTTATTATTTTTTTCTTGGCAAACACAGTCATTGAAGAGACAGGAGAATGCCGTCGCTGTGGCTCCGACTCTCGGGACATTTACTTGGGTTATTGGTAATTTGATGGGTCTCTTGTCTCTTGTCGAATAATAGTGCCTGCTGAAAGCGTTATATTGAAATTACTCACAGAAAATATTGATAATGCTACTTTTCAGAGCTGTAATATCCCCAAATAGGACTTTTTGTGCAAGATAACAGCAGTTGTGTTTTGTATAATCAGATTATTCACCACTTCTTGTGTATTTGCATCAAAGCCTCAACGCCAGTCAATACCTTTTTTGCTCTCTCCTCAACTTCAGCTGCTTGGTTTATTGAATTTGGACTAACTTATTGCAAAAATACTTCACTGAAAGCTTAGTAAAAGGCTGTCTGCTTTTTCCTTTGATGAAAATTAGTAACATAAATTCAGGACATGGGGAAAATTATGTGAATATGTCAAAAATGAGAAAGAAATGGGGTAAAGGTTGGAAACTGAGGCGGGGAGAGAAAGAGGCATCAGGAGGGCGCAGTGTGTTTTATGTTTAACCCAGAAATCTACCAGGTGTGTTTTTTACTGCTGCTTCATGCTTACTCTTATAACATGAGCTTTAATTACAAAAAAATTCAAAGGTTGTCACTGTGTCTGAAAAGATATCCCATCCATTACTGTCATTCATTGGGCACTTTGATGTTAAATACCTGTGGCTCATTGACTGTAAACGCATGCTTCATGTTGACAATGTTGTCAGCTTGAGTATAAATCACAACCTGTCAGATGTCACGTTCACTCTGTGCCCCTTGACTTTCATCCCCGAGTCATTTATCTCTCTGCGTTATATAAAAAGATGGCCAAATCTTGAACTTCGACTCAAAGACAATTATATCATGTAGAAGGTCAGGGCGGTTTACTACTGTTGTGATACGCATCGGAGACACGCAAGCAGCAGGCAGAGTTTAATGCCACCTAAAATATTTTGACTTGAATATTAAAGGGCACAAGTGGGAGTTAGAGAGAGAGAGAAAACTGAGAGGGACAAGACAGTTTGTTTTCATAAGCATTCGTTTTATCTGTGCGTGTATATGTGAAGCAGACCATGTTTAACAGTTGGCCCGGGGAAATGTCATTCATCGCTCGCGATATGAGTGGGATGTAAAAGGAAATGATTTTGGATGGGACTGAATGGGGAAGCATTTTATCTGTTTCATTTGCAGCCTCAGTGTTTCCCCTACTGTGAAATAGTTGAGTTTGGTCTCCATGCCTAAAAGAGTTTCATTAGATCTGGTTTCACTCGGGGGGGACATTAAAATCTGCTTTCTGTGACAACTTGGGACCATGCAGAAAAAAAATGAAGGTTTGATGACGTGTTTGCGGGGTGGGATGGAGGACAGGTTCAAGACTGATCATGGGGTCCTGCTTGGTCACTTTATACCAATGTGACTGTGGCTGATGCACATTCACAGTTAAGGAATATCATATAAATAGATATTTTTTTAATCAGTTATAGTTTTGACCTCAAGAAAAACTACCGTATTTTCTGGACTATAAGCCGCTACTTTTTTCCGACGCTTTGAACCCGGTGTGGCTCATGTATCGGTGGCACGAAGCTTGTTAGCTTTTTACAAGCTAGCAAGCTCTGCGCCGCCGATACATTTAGCCTCGTCACATCAGACCTGGTCAGAGTGGACCACATGAAACTGTTCGAATAAATTCAATAATGGCTTATAGACAGGTGCGCTCAATAGTCTGGAAAATACGGTATTACAATTAGGAGAAATGCTAATAAACCATGAAGTAATTACAAT
>OOFC01017977.1:26188-51265 GCA_900323345.1 Pseudochromis fuscus
GTGGCCATCGGTGGTATTGCACTTTTTGTGCACTTCCACACTGGCCTCATTATTGAAACCTCCTCCTTTGTATATACAGCCTGTGATATCTACCTGGTTGTCAATAGCGACCCATCTTCTCTCCCTTTGTCTTGCACCACAAGTGGTTTTTGTGTCGATTACTTTCATTTCCACAAATTTATTACCATTTGTGGTTCCTCCTTCCAGCTGTTGTGTACACAGTGGCTCCTTGCCAGTGCTACTGTTGTTGCAGCTGAGCCTGTGGATTAATGTGGAAAAACAATTGTCTGCGGTAGAAAAAAACTACTGTTTTGCACTTTGCCTCTTTTTTCAGCCACGGTTGCTTTGTCCATTTCTCGCTATACTCTGTTGGTATGAATTGAAAGTGTTGCTGAATCCTGATTGGTGACCAAAGAAACACAACAACAGACAAACCCTTATAATAACCTTTAGAAAATAAATAATTACCGTATTTTCTGGACTATAAGCTGCTACTTTTTTCCAACGCTTTGAACTTAAACACCGGTGTGGCTCATGTATCGGCCTCGTCACATCAAACCCGGTCAGAGTGGACCACATGAAACTGTTCAAATAAATTCAATAATGGCTTATAGACAGGTGCGCTCAATAGTCTGGAAAATACGGTATTACAATTAGGAGAAATGCTAATAAACCATGAAGTAATTACAATCGTATTCATTTGTACTGCTTTCTAACAGGTCTACTTGGTATTAGATAACATCAGCTCAGTTGCTGTGGCAGCATTAATCATTTTATTATTATGAACGCATGACTAATATTCCTCTCACACATGCTACCCAGAAATATGTCAGTAAACTGATCTGTTGGAGATGACACTTTCTGGACTCATTAATTCGTAACTCATGAATTTTCAATGGGGTGTCACATTATGGTGTCATAATGTCTTCAAAAACAGGCATGAAAGTCTAAACAGAAAGCAACAGCTTTATTTCATTTACATTTTTCCATTCTTTCACTGTTAATTGTGGCAGTTTATACATGTGTGCACCACCATTAATTTTTAAGAGTCTGTTCTCCTATGACTGTGATTGACTTTCATTTAACTGTATAAAAAAACTCCCTAAATTAGTATGCCTGAAGAAAAATACAATATATATGTACATAAATATACCATGAGTGAAGACAGTGTTCTGGTGATATATGCAGCTAAATGAACCAGACTGTTAAAAAATACTTTCTTTCCTTAATGTGACAAGTGTGAAGTGATGAAAAACAAATTGAAAATGTCAAGACATCCTTTTGAGGTTTTGGGAGAGGACTAATCAGTGTGCATTTAACTTGTTGATTGAACTACACCATAATTATAATTAGTGACATTTAAATGAATAAAACACATTAAAATAACCAGTGTTGATTTTGAAACTTTTTGAAGGTACGTAAACTTGCTTTACATAAAGACACTGATCTGCTTAAACATTTACTCCAGTGCAACATATCAGCTCAACAAACAACACTTTGTCTTTATTCATTTTGAACATGTAAAGAAAGAAAGAAAGAAAGAAAAAGGAAACATTTAAATGAACAGAATCTGTCTTTGATACAAGAATGAATTTACATGATCAAAAGGGAGTAGGAAGAAGTATAAACTTATTTACTCCTCAAATACATTTGCACACTGCATTTAACTCACTTGCACCATATAATTGTCACTCATGACATCAGTATTAAACTCTGAAATTATCTTAAGCCTCTAATTTCCTGGCATCTTAATGTTGAAAATTGTGAGTCTGTGATGTTCATGGTAACTCCAACCTTTGTACAAGTACAGATAACGTCTTCCCCTTTTATCTCCAACAGTCACTCTGGTCTTCTGTGACTTCAAAAAAGGATAGTAATACAAGTGTTTTCTTACCTTAGAGGGTGCCCAAGGGTAAACTGTAGGAAATGGGAAAGATGGAGATTTGAAGGGTTACAAGAAGAGAGGCGAGGTGTCCTTTAGTCACAGGGTTATGAAGCATTTTATCACAGCTTTTTCTCTGACTCTGCAGCTCCTCTGACATTATCAACCTCAGACTCTGTGAAAGCAAAACTCTGTGAAAAAACTGCAACACTGCAGTCTTCAAACAAACGCCTCAAACATTTGCACATTTCAAGCATTTTGTAGCAAAATGTCTTTGTATGCAAATCTGGGATCAATTCTGTCCTGATGAAAGAAAATGTACAAGTTCAGTCTGGCGGTCTGCCGTTGTTTACATTGTGTTCTAGTTTTTAACAGCCTCATAATCAAAGGCTTTTCTCTCGCTGCACTGTGTTGAACTCTGAGCTGTAATGGAGGAATAAATTGAAGTGCTGGGATTTCAGCATACAATTATGTTTTATCTCCTGCTCATTATTTTATACACATATATACTCACTGCTGATGTACAGTGCATATATTCATCGAAAACACATACATGTAGCCAGACACACACGTGCAGTTTGTCCTTAAAGAACTTTGAAGCATTTTGCTCGAACAATTCTGATGTAATTCACCCCAATTCAGTGATTTCTCCACACTCAGCCATTCTGTAATTACACACTTTTCACTGCAGACTCAAATTAATTAATCTAGATCTTCAGTTGTTGTCTGCCCTCTTGCTGGCTGGTGATAAATCACATTACCATCCAGTCTTCTCGTCTGATGCAGTTAAGGAGGTGGATATATTGTGACTCTGCTATTATCCATACAGCGAGTTAGCACTCATGAAGTGAATAAATGGGTAAAGGGCAGCTTTATCTTCTTATGAGGGAGGATGGGGTTGGGTGGATCTATGGATCTGTCTCCACTTCTTCATTGTATTACAGTAGCTACTGACTGGTATTTAACTATCATTTAATCTGCAGATTATTTTGTTGATTCATTTTTTGTTTTTGTTAAAATGTTACAAAACAACAAGAAAGCCCATAATTATTGTCAAGAGCTCCAGTGAGCAACCTTTTTCTGTCATCCCTACACTAGAGAGACTGTCAGCAGGTGATGTTCAGTGTTTTCAGCTCCACTGGTGGTGAGGCTGGTACGATTATTGTTACTGAGTCGATTGGTCTACACTGAAATATCTCTAACCGCTGTTGGACAGATTGTCATGGACATTTGTACAGATCATTATGATTTCCGGAGGATGAATCATTTTCATTTTGGTGATTCACTATCTATTTGATGGATATTAAAATTTGGTTTAGACATTCATATTTCCTCAAGATGAACTAACACCATCGGGTCAAAATGTAGACTTTTGTCTCAGATCATCCTCAGGCTGATTTTGTGTTTAGAACTAATTAGCAAAATGTCACAGTTACAGCAGGGTTTAGATAAAGGCTCACTGCCTGAAAAAATACTCAGGATAAACAGCTATAACTATAAAACACCCAGAGAGGACAAACCTCTTTAAAGGCATAATCCATTTCTGATCTCCACCAAATTGACTCAGATTGTCGAAATTATCATCCTGTATGCAAGATTTTCATTTATGTATTTATTTTTTACCAAATTCAATTAAAATGGGACAAAGTTAATTTTACCTAAGGAGCTGAAACATTTCAGTTTTCAGTTTGTGCCTCCTGATCTCTTCTTCTTCTTCTTCTTGTGGGTAATTCTCTATCTCCTGCAAGTAGCTTTATGTTGTGAGCAGACAGACAAATGGACGGACAGACAAGCAATCAAACCAGTATGAGTGAAAACATTTGGCAGATCTCATTAATCAATTATTAAACTGGCTGCTTTTGATCAACTAATCAATTCATTACATCACACTTGGGTAAATAACAACTCTTGCCATTGTTTCCCTGAAAAAAAATCATTTCTTACATGCTGACATTTCTGATCCAAGTAATGCCATCACTGTTAACTATTACAATAAATAGTATAATTTTAAACTTATTTACGTTTATGATAAACCTCATATTCACATCATCAGAGGTCTGTCACCTAACCATACATATATATTACTTATATTACTAAGATATGAGAAAATGCGAGCGTGGAAACATGTAAACATTTGGGATTATAACCTCTACAAAGTATAGCGTATACTGTGTATCATATAATGTTAATTGTCTACGCTGTTAACAACATATAATGCATTTCCATACTTATCCATATCTGCGTCAACAAATACATTCACTTTAAGCTTGTGATGATCCTGCTGTGTTTGTGTTAATGAAGGCAGAAGATGGTGTTTATTTGGAGCTGCTTAATTAGCAGCAACAGTAATGAAGCCACATGGGACGCAGTGTTGGTATCTGGACAGCCAGGATATGATGATTATTTAGACTGAATTTGTCCAAGAAGTCGTTCTTTTTACTCTCTATACAAGCACAGACACAATACACACACACACACACACACACACACACACACACACACACACACAGGCTTTATTCTGCTGCCAGAAAAGGTGTGTGCATGAAATCTTCTATGTGTGGGTTTTATGCGCGTGTTTGCTTATCCCTTTGTATTCAAATGTGTATCCGTGACTGCAAGCGCATGTATCTCTATTATGTGTGTGTACGTGCATGCTAGCTATTTGAAGTAGAGCTACCAGGGATATACAGGGATTATATAGCCTGTTTTTGAAGGTTTGTTAATTGTATCGACAATATTGCTAACTACAGTTGGGATTTATGTAACTGAAATGAAATATAAACTGAGAGCTGACAAATTGAAGTGATTAATAAAAATCACCTTTTCACTGAGGTAAATCTCTGCTAAAGAAATTGTATAAGACCTCAATCATGGAAATTGGTCCTGGGAGATGGAGGAAAGGAATTTATTAACAGCAGCATCACACTTAATGTCCATGTGGGTGTTCAGAATAATGAGGATTGTTAAATTGACTCAGGTACGGCTATTTATTGCAGAAGGAGAGGAGGTCCTCCCTGAAATTTGTTATAAACAATGAGAAGATGTTCCTGTATTTCCACTTTTTATTGTAGCCTATAGTTCATCCTACATCAAACCTCCATCTTCTGTCTGTATAAATATTTACTATATTGAACAGCCTTTTCTTTAGAGATTAACTTTTGCCCTCTACTGCTCATTTTATCATTTTTTATCTTTAGGTTGACTCTCTGAATAACAATGGAGAGAAAGGGGTTGAAATTTGGATCTCTGCAGTTTATTCAGTACAGGTTAGCACTGAACCTACACCACTGTTTCAAAGCTATTCAGAAATACCAGAGTCAGCATTGATTGGATGGATGTTAGTGGTCGTGTTGAGCTCTTCCCGTCTACAACATTTCATTTTCTCCATCCCCTTCCTGTCTGTTTGTTGGTTTGAATCCCTGCCGGTACCCAAAGAGTAACAAAGGAGTCAAAGAGAAAGAAAAGGAGCAAAGTAATAAAACAGTAACAATGGAGACCCATAACAGTAACAGAGCAAAGTTACTCCAAGAGTAATAAAGTTTAAGTATCGCAGAGTAACAGACTCTAACTGTAATAGATTGAGTTGTAAAAGTGTTAGAAGTTCACAGTAGTTAAAGAGACTAAATCAAGGTCTGATGAATTTAAGCACAGCTAAGGACCAGCCAATCAGGGCACAGCTACAAACTGGCTAATCAGTGTATGGCTAGAAACCATCTGGTCAGAGCAAAGCTAACAGCCGTCCAATCAGGACATGGGTACAAAGCTACCAATCAGAGCAGTGCTAATAACCAGACAATCAGGACGCAGCTAGAAACCATCCAATCAGAGTGGAGCTAACAACCAAAAAAAATTTTTTTTTAAAAATCAGGATGTAGCTAAAAACTGGCCAGAGAGCATGTGGTGGTTAAAAGGCTTAGTTATTATAAAGTACTGAGGTCCCATGGTGTCGTATCATGTAGACCTAAACATCAGCTCTGCACCACTGCTCTTTCTCCTCTTTTATTTAACATGGGGTGTTTGTTGTTGTGTTTTGTCTCAGTGTAATTACTTCCATTAATATTATGCTTACACATGGGAAGAATCACAGACAATTTATCATCACACCAGCAAGAAACTCCATTGAGACATGGCCAATTTCACAGATGTTAAGTTAGGTTTTTGTAATCCCTGTAAGCTCTTTGCACATCATCTATCTTTTTGCCCTCATCTATATATCTGTCTGTCTGCCTGTCTGTCTATGACACTTCACAGAAAAGCTACTAGTTCAATGAAATGTTGAAATCTGTGAAGCTCAAAGATTACTTTATATTCCAGCTCTATATTGAAAATAATAGCTTGAATAAAAATGTTTTAAAGTTCCCTTCAGAGTGCTCAGGTGAACAACAGAGACTCATGAAAGCAGCATCCCTATGCTATACATCTCTGTCTGCATAGGAATTATGAATCTGTGCCAGGGTTTATGAGGACGATATCTTAAAATGATTTACAGCCCTCTATAGCACTGCTGTAAAAATCCATGAATCATCAAGGTTTGATTTTATTACAGTCAAAACGGTGAGAAAAAAAGTTCACCTCATCACCTGAAGGTGGGGGTATTGAGCTCTGCTTTGCTTCCTGTCTTTCCAACCTGAGGAAAGTGCGCTACAAGGTTAACATCTGTAGGAGTCAGAAAGAGAGTGAAGCAACGGGGGAAACAGCAGGAGGAGGGAGAGGAGGAGGAGGAGGAGGAGGAAGAGAAGAGGGGAGAGTTTCAGAAACTGAGCAGAGAGCAAGAAAAGGAGAAGAGAAAAGAAGAGGTAAAGATTAATACATGGAGGAAAGGGAGTAGCAAAAATACTTACAAATATATAATTACCAAAATAAAGGTATGTATTTCTGAAACATACTGGCACTGTAATGGTTGGAGAGAGCTGATGAAGGAGCAGGAGGACTGATGAGAGAGATGGAAAAGAGAACCACTGAAATAAGAGATCAATGCTTAACTGCTGGGTGCTGAAATGGTGATGGCAACTGTCTCCCTTAGTTTCCTCCCCAGCAAGACACAGACACACACACACACACACACACACACACACACACACACACACACACACAGATTGAGACTCCCCTAACCCATTCCCCATAGACACATGCTGAAGCCAGCATACCCAGTCACATACAAGCAAGCTTCAAGCCTGAGCCGCAGATTGTCTGTAATTGTTACAGTGACACAATTGCAGGACGCCTGCTGAATCGTAAAGGATTTTGTGTTTCACCTCCAGGAGATGTGACTGAAAGCTACAGAAATCTTTCACTAAGGCGTCTTGTTTAACTAAGGTTTTTACTTTTTTTTTTTCCCAAATTATTAGTTTGATGATTATTAATCAACCTAGAAAATTGACAATATGAAAATAATTCTCATATACATACAAATAAACAACATGTAGAGGAAATATAACTGTGCAGTTTTAATGTAAGCCGTGGATTTACTGTTTCCTGTGAATGTTTTCTCTGATTGAGGATTTCATCCCCATCCTCATCACTCCTATAACTCTCTCTTCCAGCTGGTGGTGATGCCCTGGGCAAAAATATGTTTCAGATGTTTACCAATGCACCTTTCTGTACATATTATTTATCTTTCAGCACATATGAAGAACACGTCCAGTCCAACACTCATACTGCAGTATGTCTGCAAGGACCATATACTGTAGAGTTTCCTGTAAATCATTATTTCAGCAAATCAAGGTGCATTTTCTCTTTTAACAAAGTCAGTAACACAGTTTACTGAATCTGATTTTATTTGTTTGTTAACATATTGTTACCAAACTGAGCTGCATGACCAGTATTGTACAGTAATCCCTCGCTATATCGCACTTCGACTTTCGCGGCTTCACTGTATCACAGATTTTACATGCAAGCATATCTAAATATATATCACTACTCTGTGGATTTCTGTGGACAATGGGTGATTTTATTTCTGCTTCCTCAGTTGGTTTGCCCAGTTGATTTCATACACGGGACGCTATTGGCAGATGGCTGAGAAGCTACCCAATCAGAGCACGCGGTGAAGTGTCCTGGGCGGTGATTGGCTCAGATTGAGCTAATCAGCCAGCAGCCCAGACTGCACCGTACACACATTTTATATTACATCATAACAATATATCCAATATAACTGGGTAAGTAAGTAATACGAGTGCATTACCATATATTACAGTAAATATGAAATATTTCTTGTTAAAATATGTATTAATACAATGTGTTTAAAACTGTATTACATATTAAATAAAACTCCTCAATGATACCAAATATCTAAGAGAATATAAAGGGTCTGTACTGTATAACTGTGGGAAATGTTTATAAGAGAGTGGGAAGGTTTATAAGGGCTTAAAATATATAAACATAACCATATAAACACATGTTTGTACTTGATGGAGTTTCACCTTTCCCGGGGGTTTCTGGACCACAACCATCACGATCGAGGAGGGATCACTGTATTTTCAACAACAATATTGAGTGATAGCGATTATTATGGCCTCCTAAACAACTAAGTCTGGACTCGTAATTAAAGAAAAAAACTCAAACTTTCTTTAAAGCAATGACACCCAAAATATACAAACAGCAAGAAAACAACTGAGTCAAACAAGGAAACAAAGCTGACTGGAGGCTTCGGCCAAAGTCAACAAAACAGAGAAGATACCAGGCCAGACACTCAATGGTCCGTTGTCCCAGCATCTCCCTCTAAATGAACTAACCTAGCTTAAAAGAACAAAATAGCCAATAACAAGATTACCGTTGTTCTCCCATCTAAACAAAAAAACAAAAAACAAAAAGCCAACAAAACCTAACTTGTCAGGGCCAAACATGTAAAGAAAACAACACAAAACCTGTTGGTGGGGTGTGTGTGTGTGTGTGTGCATCACTGTGCTATCCAGCTATGGCTGCATTATTGATCTCAGGCCAGCTTAGAGTTATTAAAGAACATTGCAGCCTGGTAGTCCTCAGTGAGCGTCTGACTTTGCAATGCTTCCTTCTCATTTGTGCTATGGAAAGGAGTTAAAAGAGAAACACCAACCCATCCCGTCAGAGTTCATGAGCTGGAGAGATGAAGGTCAAAAGTGCACACCGCCCTCGCTGGGCCGCTGTGTGGAAAAAATGGTCACCCGTGGAGAGAGCACTTTGGCAAGAGTGTCACAGATGATATATTTCATAGCTGTGTGGTCTGACACAAAGTCTACAGTTGTTCCTCAGAGTCAGGGGTGTGTGGGGCAGTTGTGCAAGAAAACATGATAAAGCTGTTTCAGAGTGTTGCCAGGTGCCAAAAACCAAGATCATACAAATACACCAGATTTACTGGATTTCAGGCCAAACTGTCTGCTTTAAAATCCATTCTGCAGCAAAGCTTATGGGAAGGCTGTGCTGTGGAATACAGTAAATCCAGGAGGTTAGCAGGTAGCAAAGGGCTCTGACTACAAGCTGCTGTTTCTGTCATGCAGGCTAACAGGACACAGTGTGCTTCACACCCTGTAACAGGGTTAGAGATATAGGTCCACCCTCACACCAGAAACACAAGGCTTACCATACAAAATGAGAGTTGGATACTTAAACAAAGTCTGTGAAACACAATTACAAAGACTTTATCAGAGTGTGTGAGAGGCCAGGATCTCAGCAGATATGAAACTGAATCATTTATGGCTGATCCCAGTTCAGTTTACTGTGAGATAATGTCAAATAAATCAGTGAATCATAAATGAAGAAATCAAATGAATAAAACTGTGGGATTTTAAAATAACTGCATATTTAGGATCTGTTGTAAGAGGTTCACAAAGACTAAGACGGATGACCGCCAACGATGACAGTCTGTCCTCTTGTTGTACAGTAAAAGTGATGGTGAATCAGGTGCCGTGAATGCAGCTTGTTAACTGTATAGCGCTCACTGTGTGCAGCTGTTTGGGTGAAATGTCTGATGTTGTGCCCTTCTGTCATTGTTCTGCTTTAATAATTCAGTGGCTGGTCATCTTTATACCTGCAACTCCTGCTGGCGCCTTTTGTAAGTGGAATAGTGAAGATGTACTTTGATTAAACAGTCCTACCAGATTCACTATTAAAGGGCAACAATAAAAACAAAGGAAAAATACAGGTTTGATGTTTTTTTTTTTTTAAGTTTGAAAAATGTTTAATGTCTAGAAAACACTTTTATCATCTGGATAGGCTTGGGTGGTATCATGTTATTAAGGCATGGTGCTACTATTATAGCAACTAGATACATAGTATAATATACTGTTTTCTACCGTCTTTAGTATTGTCAAACACATTTTACTTTTGTATTGAAATGACACAGAGATACATTTTAATACAAATTGTTAGTTTTGTAGTCAGTCATGATGTACCTGAGTGTTACTTTTGTTAAGCTTACTTTACACTCCCGTGATCATGGGCAAAACTGCGCCCGCGTTGCGTTACGTGACCGACGTGTAGGGCCGTGTGACTCCGTGTGGTCCCTTTGCAACACATGCCGCGCACACATAGCCGCTCACAAGATGCCGCAGACATCACCTCTCCTGGTCCGTTTGTAGTCACATGCTGTGATTACGTGCTTCCTAGTACGGGACAGTAAATATGACTACCAAAATTGGCCTATAAATTTTAAAAACAGCACACGTAGGTTGCGCTCCAGTATAAAGGCAAAATGTGCATGGGACAGCCGCAATGACGTCTACGCGGACACCACCCGCGGGAGTATACAGAGGCCTTTACACCCACGTGGACAAAGATGGCAGCGACCTGTGTTACATACATTTAGGGGATAATATTCTTTATTGGCCCAAATATAATGCAGTATTTTTCCTGGTGATCTGAACCTAAAAGTTGTGATTCTGTTTTACTTCACAATCAGTGACATAAAAATCAATATATTCATGACACATAATTCATGACTTCAATGGTGGCTAGCAAGAGCTCTCAGGTTCATTCAGAGTGAGTATTTCAGAGTCAGTCAGGTCTAAACGTGACTCGTTAGCTGCAAGAGTTTCTAAAGGCTCAGATTATGTGTTTTCCTTCCACAGAGGAAATTACTCCTTCACTGCAAGAATGAACCAGTAAAAAGATCTGTCACACAGACATAAATCACGTCTGAATGAAAAGGTGTAACTGCCAGAGAAAATTATTCTGACCTCTTGAGGAGCCTGATCGGGGTGTTTGAATGTGTGACTGATAGACAACACGCACGGGTTTGGGTTTTGCATAGGCACCATATGTAAGGTTTCACCTAAAGAAGAAATAAGACTTGGCCAATAATAAATATTAGACTGCACTACTACTTCTACAGTGACACATGTAATAATGACTTCTCCTTTCATGGGTCAAGTCATGATGTGACAGTGGGACAACATGCTCAACCCTACTTCCTGAAACTGAAGCAGCGAAATGGAACTCAGCCACACCACAGCTTTAATTTCTGTGTCAAAATGTGAGTTGTGATAAAGGCCTAGATAAACTTCAAGTGGTATTCAAGTACTGATTGTCTTTCTGGAGTCCTTCATTAACAATGCCATTGTTTTACTGAAGCCGATATCATCTTTTATTTTGAAAAGAATGTGTACTCTTTACTATGAGGATATGTGAGGTGAAACCATTTAATCATCTTGCTGGGAGGTGATGCCTTGACACTTCTTACAGTGACTGGCTGATCCAGGTCTCAGCCAAACTACATAAAAGTCATAAAATACAACATCAAATACATAAAACATGAAGTTATGTTAAGGCCCTCAAAGATAACCTAGAATGATGCATGGGCTCTGATTCCAGGTGTCTTGCAGACTTATGAATTATTTTGTCTCTGAGAAGCTAGTGAAGCAGTCAATGTGAATGCTTGATAGGCTGTTACAGGAATCATAACACCAAGTGTGGGAAGCGCAGAACCAGTCTATTTTGTGTTATAGACTTTTTTTTTTTTTTACTTGCATGTCCCTCTGTGCTGCAGGCTCTGATTGGCAGGTTCATTACAGCTTGAATTTTTCTGTGTTCACTCACTAGTTTTGCAATTAACAAACTTCTGCATTGTTTGTCACTCGAAAAGAGAGGGGACAATAAGTACCTTTACTCCGTCTCTTTCAAAACGAAGACATGTTGACATGCACAAAAGTGTACGTCTATCTCCTCACATCTGTAGAGATGCTATAACGGCAGATTTCTGCTCATTTAATTCACACACAGCACAAAATTTAAAAAGTGTTTTTTTCAGTTTGGCCTGCTTTAGCATCACTGTGCCGTGCCACATCAAACTGTGATGACATGCCTCTCCACTGCAGCCTAACAGCAGGGGATAGCTGTGTTGGCTGTACCTCTGCTTGGTAGCAGGACCACAAGAAATCTCTGTTTGTAAAGTCTGTTTGTGTTAACCTCTCAGTGCTGTTGTTGTACTTTTGTAGCTTTTACCTGAATGTCTGAGGTTTGGAGTAGTGTCGCCCTCTTGTCCCTGTTTGTACTTGGACAGCACACTTTGTTTTGTTGTTTCCTGATGGTTTCCTGCCATGTCGCAGCGTAGTTACTATTGAAACATTTCCTAATATTGGTACTCCACATTAAAAGTTTTACACTGGTGAACGTGCAGGGTGCTAGAAAGGGGAAATATGGTCTGTTAGAAGTTAGGGAAGTTTTATTTGCAACTCCAATCACCACGTTAAAACCCTAAGACTTATAACTTTTTGCTTCCTTGGTGAAAATGTTGAAAGTGGCAGACTGTGTGTTTTTAGGTGTTTGTTTGTGTGTGTTGCGGGGACCTAGATCTGTGCACACATTCATATTATGGGGACTTGCCTTTCTTATGAGGACAGAAAGCTTGTGCTATAAGATAAGTCCTAGATAAGGCAAAAGCTTTTTTTTTTTAAGTTAGGGGAAGAGTTAGGTTTAGGTAGGCAAGCTGTGGCATAGAGTAAGTCTTCAAGGAATTAATTCAAGTCAATGTAATGTCCTCAGAAGTCATGGAAACAAGACGGTGTGTGTGTGTGTGCTGATTTGTGTCTTAACAGTGAGTCGTCAATCCCAGCTGTGCCTTCTGGCTTGATGAGAACATCAAGAGGCCTTTCTGACTCATGGCTGAATGTGTGTGTTTATGTGCATTTGTGTATGTTTCTGGTCTGTCTCAGTACTTGTCGGTTTCCTCTGAGTGGATGATGCTTCATGCAGATTCCAGATGCATTTCTGTAAATCAGTCTTTCTTGTTATTTGGAAAAAGCATCTTTACAAGTGATAGCTGTTCCATTTAAACCATTTATTTCATGTGTCAATGTCAGCCTTTGGCATTAGGACAACATTTATTACACACTCACAATTTCTGGCTTGTTTCTGGCCAATAAACACACATTAGTCCGCTATTCACCATGAACATTTCTTACTTTACAGCACAGTCTGAATCCCAACAGAAGATACAGAGCTTGCCTATACACCCTAAAAGTGATGGGTTGTGTTTACCCAGGACTGGGTGAATACTGCAGTAAGTACATACTGGGATGTTTTCACCTAACCTGTTATTATCTGTACCCCGCATTTTGTGTTTTTTTTTTTTTCTTTACCAATATATTGTGGGGGTTTTTTAACCCAGTATTTGATCATTTTTAGCCAGCATTTTGTTGTTTCGACCCAATATTTTATAATTTTACCTAATATTTTATTATTTTTAGACAGAATTTTGTTGTTTTTACCGAACAGTTTTTTGTTTTACTGATTATTGTGTGGGTTTTACCAGTTGTTGTTGTTGTTTTCACCCATTGCAAGGTTTAAAAAAAAAACCAAAAGCCCATTTTGCCAGGTCACATTAGTTAGTCCAATATTTACCCAATTCTGGGTAAACAGACATATTTCTCCCAATGTACAAATGCACATTTGAACATTACATTGATTAGACTGCATGAGACAGCTACTCAAGTTACTCTATACACCACTACTATCAGGTGAAACAAAGCAGGGAGCATATGTTTTGTATGGTTAATGTATTAGCAAACTATATCCTGTGTAAATCTGATAGAAACACAGCAACCATTGCTGACTGGTAAGAAAAACTGAGAGTTTAGTTTATTTGAAAATGAGAGATTGATCTCACAGACATACAATGAGTGTTAATTTGTTTGTTCATTAATAGTTAATCAGTCAGTGATTGATTGCCTCTTTTGTCCTGAGATTTTGCTCTAAAAGATGGCGCTGGCAGGTGTTTAACTGAATGCAACATAAAATTACACCTGTCTGTTTTGAATTAGAGTAATATTACAGAACAATACTGAGTGTCTTGTGTAATCATAAGTATAAAGAACTGTAATCTGTCACAGGCAGTGTAGTGGCTGCAGTATTAATCTCTCTTAGCTGCTTTGACAAACGTTAAGCACCTCACACCGCCCGGGATGATGTGTAAATGTAAAGTTATATCTTTAATTCTAGTAGTCTCTTTGGCTTAGTATATGTTCAACTTTCTCCACCAGTCCCTTCTTATCTTGTTCAGTGTATAAATGGCTTATGTGGGCTGAGAGCAACTGTGTTTGATCCTGTATGAACCAGCATTGTTTTGTTTTTGTTGGTCTGGCAAAGCACAAAAATGAGCTGAAAAAGTGGAATGATGATTCAGGAAGTTATTGGATTCACTGTTAATGTAAAGAATACCGCCTAATGCAGCTTTAATGATGTTGGCTGCCATAATAAGAGACTCCATTTTTCACTGATGTCCCAAACTGAACAAGCTGTTGAACCACAGCATTAGTTTAAAGTATGTATTCCTCCCTCATCTTCCCTCACTATGTCTTTTATTTCACTGCCTTCTTTTCTCTTTAAACATAACGACCCTTGAGAAAGGATTGCTACTCACCCTAAGACACAAATATTTTCCTCTGCAACCTTATCAATTAAAAAGAGAAAATAATGTACACCACCCGCAGTTATTTGCTGTTTCATAATTCCACGCCATTTATCAATACAAGGCTCTTGCAGTGTGCATTTACATAAACCTGTAACAGCACTGCTTTATCATTTAATTGGTCCCTGGTGAGAGAGACACCTTAACATGCAAATAATACAGAAAGTGTGAATTAAAAGCAGAGTACAGAGGCACAAAGGCTATTGAATTCACAAGTAGCTGACAACTGTGGGACTCTCGCTCCAAGAGTTTTTAATTTCCTTCAAGTCAACAAGCAGCCAGAAGTCCAGTATGTCAGTGCGTGGTTTTGTTTCTTGCTGTTGATGATTCTTAGGTCATTATTGATTTTTCATCAGCCACAGAAAACTCGGCAGCTCTGAGGCAACAAAATAGGACAAACTACATTCACAACAAGGGGAGCAACATTTAAAAATGGATTTATGAAATAACTAAATAAACACCAGTCTTTGCTTTTTAATTGACAGTTTCAAACCTTAACTTAAACAGATGACATTTCTCAATCATTAAATTTTGTTGAAGCCAATAATGTAATAACAGCTGATAATGTGATAAATTTGCCCTGTTTGAAATGTAATATGCTAATAACTTAATAACTGGCCAATAATGTAATAAAAGTCCTGCACCAAAAATTTTATACCTTTTAGCTAATAATGTAATAATAATAATAATTCACGTTATCAGCTGCTTATTACGTTATTGGTCTGGTAAAAGAAAAAACTTATAATGCCAATAACGTAATAAATTATTGCGTTATTAGCCAAAAGTAATTATGTTGTCGGTTCAGGACTTTTATAACATTATTGACCAATTACATTTCAAAAAGGGCAAATTTATTACATTATTGGCTGTTATTACAGTATTGGCTTCAACAAATATGTTTAGGATTATGTTGCTTTTCTTATGATATCACAGTATTGGGATGGGGGGAGAAATGTTTAAGCCACAACATCATCATGATCTCACCAAAAAACCTACAGTCCGAGTCCCCTACAGACCAAAAAGGACATGCTGTCTAACAACAACCTGTTGTGAGACCACAGAGCTTCACAACAACGTGAAATGTTGAAATCAGCAACTTTTTAAAAGCCACCTTTGCTCCATGAGCCCTGCAGGACAGATATCCTCTCTGGCTCGTCACCTTTTGTTACATGTTCTCACTGCAGTGTGTCTGTATTTCTGCTACATGTAACCTCTGGTTTGCTTTCCCTGAAATGACAGCAGCTGGTCGGGTTTGAGGTTGGATGACTTTGTTGTTTACTCTCGAGGGAGAAGTCCATTTATCATACTGAGAGTGGGAGGTGTGAGTGGGAGTAGTCTGATGACATGGGCTGCTGCACCACCAGAAACTGCTGTATGTGTGCACAGGTAAGAAGTGCAAAAGACACATTTGCTGCTGGATCATTCTGATAATAATTAGAATAATATGCTGCACTGTCAGGATGGATACAGAGAAAAGATGAATTTATGAAACGGGCAACTCTCCAAGGCCTCATTGTGGCACACAATAGGTAGAAAAGGTAAAAAGGACATTTGGCAGGATGGTATTAAATTAACATATTTACATTTACTCCGATTTTTCAAAGTTATAAAAAAACCTCATCAAATTTTTCTGATAGTTGTTAAATAGCCGGATGGGAATTCTAGTTGCTCAAAGTTGGGGCTCAGATCCAATAGGAATTACCTGGAGGCCGGCTTAATATGTAAATGAACCCTCAAAAAAGTAATCATTGTCTGTGATTGATCCCTCTAACTATTTATGTGATAAAAATGTAGCCAGTGGCGCTCTTTGTCCCAACAGGAATTGTTTATCTGTCTAAAAAGTTTTATTTTTCCCACTTGAATAAAAGTTTTTGCTTCTTTAAGATTCAAGATTACACTGAAAATATAATTGTTTTCTTCTGGCAGTTTAAGCAGTTACCTTGGTTCACAGGTAGGCTATCACTTTAGAGTAACAGATAACAGTAAAACAGTCTCTGTACTGGCCCAGTGCAGACACTGAATCAAGAATGAGTTCATCGTGACAGTTAACACTGTGTAGTACTTCAGTTGAGGTGTTAGGCCTGAGCAAACCACAGTGTTATATGTTTTTAAATATGGGTTATTCCTTCATTTCTGCTGCATTTATATATGGATCTTGGGAGATACGATCATTGGACTTAGGTTGTCTGGTTGCCAACAATTTAAAAATATACCCATAATTTGTACCAAAATCCAAACTGGATGTGATCAAAGACATATTTTGAGAAGATGTTTGAGAAAATAATGACTTTGAACTTTGTTGTTGGACAATTTTCATAACTTTGAGTTAGTCAATAGTTAGTCATCCTGGGGGATAAAGGTATTGAATCAAAATAATCGCCCACATTTAAGAAGTGTTGATTAATATGTGACAAACTAAAATTTAGTACACAAAACAAAAATACAAGTTACCAATTATAAACAATTAAAGCCTTTTAAAAGTTGGTACATGAACTATAAAAGTGAGAAAATGTTAATTTGACGTCAAGATAGATTGGAAAACACTGGTTAAATAATTTTTCAAAATATTTATATATGCTTTCCCATTTAACGATTAAGAAAATCAAATTTTTTAGCTGCAATTACAACTCGAATGTTGACGTGAACTGTATAATTCAGGAAGTGGTAATTATGATAATGCTTATATGGATCTAGCATTAGCTCTGAGGTTAAACGATAAGATTTACCAGAAGTTTGCTGAAGTTTGGCTCGTTCCACGTGAAAAGAGGCGAAGTTACTTGAAGGCAGCCTCCACTGTTAGTGCCACAGACTGGACAACCCCAGGTTAAGAGCATGTGAAAGTGATTTACGGTGGTAAAGGTCTAATGGTGGCTTTGATTACCTGTGTGGACAAGGGCGTGCTGACTGAGTTCTGTGGCGCTCTGACTGATTGGCCCCTGTGGACAGATGGACTCAGTGACTGGCCTACGGCGTGCGGAGGGCAGCGAGCGGAAGTCCTCATAAAGAGAGAGGGATGTTCAATCTCCCAGCTCCCCAGACAGCCACAACCTGCCTTCTGCTGAGCCTTTTCTGTTTCTATTATGGGCATGTTTCTTTCTGTTTCTCTTTTTGTTTCTGTTTGTTTCACTGTTTAACCCGCCCTCCCCCTGTCTTCCCACTCCTAATTGTGTTTTTGTTTCTCCCTTTCTGTCTCTATAACTCTCTCCCTCCCTCTCTCTCACACTCCAACACTTGATTTCTCCTCCTCTTCCTGTCTACTGTCCTTTTCTTTTCCTCTCTCTTCTCCCTACAGCAGCTTTCACAAAATTGTCTTCTGTGTGAAATGAGACAGCAGAGATTGGTTAGCGGTATTAAAGTGAGAGAGAGGAAACTCTGGAAGGAGGTTGTAAAAATGAGTCCTCCATGGGGAAATACCCACAGCTGTATTAAGATCTCCTCGTCTCCTTGTCGTTTAAACGGCTCCCATTCTCCAGCTAATTGTTTTGAAGCCAGGCCTGTAGATCCCCAGCGAGATCTGGCACTACTCATTGAATTAGCCTGGAGTTACAGAAATATCTCTTTTATCAATCTTTGAGGGAGAAATATGTCTTTCCACCCTCCCCCTGTCTCCCTCAATCTGTTACAATCATGCTGTATTCCTCCCTCCATTTTCTGCCTCATAAAAGCATTTCTGCTTAATTCATTTCACTGAGCAACAGGAAAAAGGACAATGTGACAAAGATTGTGAGGATTCACATCATGTCACAAGACTTAATCCACTGAGCCACAGGGATTCCTCCTTAATACTGCGGTATCAAAATATGCTTACTCAGAATATATTATTTCTTGAGGTGAAGACCCCAAACGGCAGATACCTTCTCTCCTTTCAGGCAGTTTGTCATCCCCACCTAACAATTTATGAGCCGGGGTGTAGCTTACCGGTGAGGCGAGGGTTTGAAGGAGACTGAAATTAAAGCCCAGGCACACTGGAAGCAATTTACTGAACTGCGTCATTTGTAAGCTGCTAATCTGAGGCATGTATGTCACGCTGCCGGTGGCAGATCTGAAGTGTCACCAGCTGCTTTATTTTAACACACACAATAGCAGGTTACTGAACACTCTCAATAGACAAAGTTTTGTACCCGTTTGTGCATGCTATTGTGTGAGGTGGCCTATTATGCTCATTTTCAGCTCTACATTTTTACCCTGGGACTCCAGCAGAGTGGCTGTCCATGATTCACAGTTCAAAAAAAATCTTTGTTTATCTTATAATGGCCTTTTATGCAGCTTCTGACGACAGCTCGGCACCAAGGCTGGGGAAAAAAGAGAGTTTAGAGCAGGCTGAAGCCTAAGCTTTAGGCACACAGGGAGCATGTTTAACTTTAACACTGGATGTGAGCATCTGTTGAAGCCAATATTGTAATAACAACCGATAACGTAATAAAGTTGCCCTTTTTTAAATGTAATAGACCAATAATGTAATAACTGGACAATAACGTAATAAATGTCCTGAACCTATAATGTAATAATCTTTGGCCAATAACGTAATAATTTATTACAGAATAATTTGTTATGTTATTAGCTGCTTATTATATTGTTGGCCTGGTAAAAGGGAAAAAAAACATTGCAAATGTAAAAACTGAGCCAATAATATAATAAATCCTTACATTATTGGCCAGTTATTACGTTTTTTGGCCTATAACATTTCAAAAAGGGCAAATTTATTACGTTATCACCTGTTATTACATTATTGGCTTCAACAGCATCCAGCATTGAAACAGTGCATACAGGAAACGACATTATCCCTGTGTACAAAGAAAAAGCCTAAAAGGTCGGCTTTAATTTTTCAGCTGTGTGTTGTTTTAGAGATATAGACACTATATATACACTATAGATTGGTTTTAAATTAACAATACTAATTAAATTCAGAGCAGATTTCAAAGTGGTGCTTTGTATTTTATTTCTGTTAAAATGGGGCCTGTTACCAGAATAGGGTCCACTGCCACCTGTGAGCTTTAAACTAAGTCAGTTATTTATCACAGGTATTTTGTATTTTGATTATTTCTTGTTGCATCTCGGTAGGTTCGTAAGTCAGTTAGCCGGTCGAGCTTTCCAGATGTTGACTCTGTGGCGTTGTCGTATATTTTCTCTAGGAACACTTTACTATTACATTGCAAGGGTGACCGATAAGTCAACCACTGACACTTTTTAGTGCAACCATGCGATAATTCTCTTACTTTTAAAGTGACATCATCATAATCCTGAAGTGTACTCTTAAAACTGTGGGTATCATTGTGTTTTCATTAAATAAATTCTACCAAATATTGTTTCACAGCAACTCCAAAGCGATGCATATACAACTTACAACTTCTGATATAACGTCCCAGTGAGTATATTTCGAGAAAACCTGAGCCCAAGGACAGGAGACTAATTTAATTCGGCTTTACTATTAAATTAAAATTGCAGCCCTTGCTGAAGAAACTTCTTGAAACAGCCTCACAACACTTAGCCAACAACCTTGACTAGTGATGGTGTACGGAGAAGTCAAACAAAGGTGAAGTGTCTTTACATCAGAAGGGGAGATGGTGCCAAGAAAACAGCAGAAATGAAGTAAATTGTTGCTTTCTGTACACGAGTCAATTTCAGCACGGAGCCAACAACCTTGACAAGTTGGTGTATTTATACCCCAAGTCAAAGTCAGTGTTTACAATGTGACTTTAAGCCAAGGGGACTTTGGAGTAAAGTGTTGCCATCCGTTTATATCAAATTAAGCCAAGTTAGTTTGACTGATATGGATATTACTGGGCTGGATATTACCATAGAAGCAGGTTTTTCCATATTCATGCTGATTATTTTGGTCTCTTCACACAAAGCAAGATAAAATACTGCCTGCTGAACAGTTAGGAACCAATCATCAGCTTTGATGTGAATCCTGGCAGACAGCGAGGGTGAGAGAAGTGAGAGGGGAGGGAAGAGAACGAGTGTTTGTTGGAAAAAGAGGAGCAGAGAGAAAAAAAGCCGGCGCACAGATGAAGGAGGCGAGAGAGAAAAAGTGTGTGCATACTTGAGAAAGGACCCAGTCGCAGAGTGAGACGGAGAGTTAAAAGAGCGTCCGTTCTGGTCAAGATGAGATGGTTGATCGCGTGTGTGGACGGCATCCAGGAAGTATCTAGAGTGAATTGGAAGAGTTTCCCGTCCTTTGAGAGCATCTCTTTTAATCATGGCATTTGGGGCTGTGGGAACCAGCCTCACCACGGAGAGGACACTGTTAATTAGACGGCATGTTACTGCACATCCCTGTAGAGTCAACACCCTGCACGGCATGATTACACTCTGTTTCTGTCTTACACACACAAACACACACAGATCTCACAGGCAGGCTTGCTCTCTTATATTCATAAACAGACTTGTGCAAATATACAAATGTATTACACATGTAGCTGTGTTGGTTGTATGCACACACACAGACAGCCAGTGGACTAGTTTCCCAAACTTGGGTCTGTGACCTGTGCAGCCACATTACAATATCATCCATTACCTAATGAGGAGTGATCAAACATTACCAAAAGTATGTGGACATTTGTAGATCATAGTGTAGCTTTTTTCGGACTTTAAAATGGTCCTATCAGAGCCTCGTCTTCGCTGTGAAGGTTTTCTACAAGCTGTGAGGATTTACCTTGATTCGGACTCAGATCAGTGAGGTCGACTCCTGTTGCTGGGAGTTCAATCAAGCTCAGTTCATCCCGTAGGTATTTACTGAGATTGGACCTCAAGCTGTCTTGCACCACACTGTAAAAAAAATACAATAAAATAAAGATTTACTTTTAGATTTCTCTTTTTTTATGGGAGTTTTATCATTCTGTACAGTAAAAGAAAAGGGCTTAGTCAACAAATTAGAAACACATCATTATTTTAAACATAGATTACTGGATTTTTGCTTGCTGCTTAATTGGAACTAAGTCGTGCGCACACCAGACAACAGTTGCCACCAAGATGCAACAACACACTTAATTTCCCCTACGATGACTTTCTCCACATAATGTTAAAGTCATTTCTTCCTCAGGAGCTTTATGAGCAATTAGTTTTTTTGTCTTGCATTTTAGGTGAAATCACTTAGGAGTTAAAAGTCTCCACTGAGGGTGGGGGATGGTGAAGCACTTTGGATAAAAAAATGCTATATGGTAAATGGAGTACATTTATATAGCACTTTCATGACCTAAGCTAGGTCCCAAAGTTCTTTACAAGGCAACTCATTCACCCATTCACACACCAATGGCTACCGAGCTGCCATGCAAGGTGCAAGCCCCATTGGGAGCAACTTAGGGTTCAGTGTCTTGCCCAAGGACACTTCGACAGGTGGACAGGAGGAGCCGGGGATCGAACCCCACAACCTTACGATTCACAGGCGACCCACTCTACCAGCTGAGCCACAGCCGCCCGTATATGAATGCTGTCAATTTACTATTTACCGGACAATAAAGGGCCCTAAATACAGTATATAAATTCAGAGTCCTGGTGCCAGGATGTTATTTGGACCCCTAATTCACAATGAATGGCAGGCTGCCTCTTCTGTATGTGTGAACACGGGGTGAGAGGCCAAATCCACAATGAGAGACAGCCAGGGATGTCTGCATACTTCTCCTTATACGGTGTATGTATGAGGATATTTAAAAAAAACAAATTATAGGCGTCAAAAATCATAATCATAAATAGTGATAAACACCATTGACGGCTTCAACAAAACGCAGGCATCATGCAAACAAACTGATATTAACTGCGAAACGGTTGGAATTTATCGGAGGTAATGTGAGGTCTCAAAATCGCATGAAAGCCCGCAACAGTTTTCCTCCTTCTTCTCTATTTCAGCAAGTCTGTCTTTTTCTCACTTTGCATCTGTTTTTCTCTGTCACCTCCATCTCCTCGTGAGGCGCACACACACACACACCCCTCCCTCTCTCATCGCTGCTCTGATGAAGCCATCACTGTCTGTCTGCATCCTAAGTCAGTCGTCTGAACACTGCTCAGCCAAAACTTAGGGAATTACATTTATCTACTGTGGTAATTTACATCCTAATTTTTTTTTTTGCTTTTCTTTCTCTGCATCTCGCCATCGTTGTCTCTGTCTCTCTGTATGTGTTCCCTTCCATTACTCTCCCTCTGAACGACTTTTGCAGCAGAACGGTTTATTTATAGGGCCAATTAAATCTGGAGGAGACTCAGTGGGCTTTGGTGGAAAACACATCTAAAAATGAATAGTTTTACATTTCTTAATCTTAAAGGCCTGCAAGAGCTGTAAACTGCTTGTCATGTCGGGTAGATAGATTGTATTTTGATCTCAGAGAAACAGGAAGGGAAGGTGAGAGGAATAAAAAAAGAAGAAGAAGAAGACAGGGCAACCGAGAAAGAGGAAGACAATGCAAGTGAGGGGAAGTGAGTCTTTTCTTAATTTTCTAAAAGTCTGGAGGACCCTGGAGAGTAGACAGCAGGTAAGTGACATCTGGTGCAGGAGATGAAGGATGAGATTAACCTGAGCAAAAAAAAATAGAAGAAGAGAGGGAGAGAAGAGAGGAATTTAAACCGTACTAACTACACAATGCAAACATCTCCTACTTCACTTAATGTGACTCAGATCTTTTGAGTGGAGCGTTATCTAATGAGTCTGGTTAGGAGTTAAAGAGGCATCTTTTATATTTGGCACTCAATCACAGGAGTTTGACACCTGTTTGCCAGCCACACAGTCCTGACACACACATCACATTTGTGTGATTCACCATTATGCTCCAAGTCCACTAACGTCTCAGTATAATATACGAGCCAGGCACTCAAAGGAAGCTCGGCCGTTTCAGTGAAATATCACTGAGTCTGCCTTTATGAACCTGAAACAGCTGTTCATGCTGTGCATTACCATACTGGCCACATCAGCAAGAATTAGTTTTTCTCCAGTGAGAAGGATTAACTAACCACTCGAGTAACAAAGTAACGGAGTGAAAATGTGGGAGAGCTGCAAATAGACATGCTGGTTGTGCACTTCCACCGCTGCTCCATCAGTGTTACTGTCCAGTATCTCAGAAAAACAAGCGCCATCGTGGTTTGTGTAAGTAATGGTAATGTAGCACCTTTTTACATTAAGTTTGGTGTAAAAAGCACTTCACACATTTTTGTTGAGTCACATTTTACTCAGTCACACTCACACGAGGACAAGTCGAAATGTGGAGCTGGTGATCGAACCACCAACCCTGTGATTTGTGGACAACCACCTGAGACAACCCCGTAGTTCTTGTGCCAGAGGGCACTGTGGACTGATAGAGGAATACAGTAATAATGGTAAATGGAGTACACGTATGTAGCACTTTCATGACCTAGGTCCCAAAGCGCTTTACATGGCACCTCATTCACCCATTCACACACACGGTCACACACACCAATGCTACCGAGCTGCCATGCAAGGAGCTAGCCACCATTGGGAGCAACTTAGGGTTCAGTGTCTTGCCCAAGGACACTTCAACCTGTGCACAGGAGCCGGGGATCGAACCCACAATCTTATGATCCATAGGCTACCCGCTCTACCACCTGAGACAATACAATAATAGTCACAACTCTAATAATTTTAACTTTAGAAAATCACAAACTGATTCGGTGCTACAGATATCAAAGGTCCTTTACTTGTCTGATGTTAAGTTGCTGGTAAAGTTTAAAATATTTTGACAAAACTGTCATAAAAAATACATTTAAAAGTCTCTACTCATCCCTGTTGATGTGAGGCAACCCTATTTGTTTTTGTTTAATTTGTTAATCTTGTAAGATACCTATCCTGTTGGTCTCACTGTTCAAAGCTTTGAAAATTAAACTGGAAAAAGTTAACAGCAACTTGTCTTACTGAAAACCAGTTGGCAGGATTAACACAGAGGTTTTTATTGGAACTACATACGACTACTTTCTCTCAAAGCAATACTTTCCAGCCCTTACATAATTTTTTTTTTACAGTTTCTAGTTGTGCAGCCTAAAAATCCTGCTCTAAAACCAGGTGACAAGGCCACCAATGCTTCGAAATGTCATGAGTGCATTAAGGCTGTTTAGGGACTGTGTTGAAGAGAAACTCTTGCCCTCAAAGCCAACAGCAGCGCCGGAGCCAGACCCTGACAACATGACTGATGCTAGCTGGCAGCTGGCTACACACTCCTACTGTTAGAGAGACATAAAGATAGAGAGAGGCAGCAGGGAGAGATGAATGATTCGGGTCAGTGTCAGAACAGGATTGATTTGGATCAGAACCAAAACCACTGATGGCTTATTGAGACAGAGAGATGGATGGAGCGACGGAGAAAGAATGACTAATAGA
>OOFC01017978.1:0-11392 GCA_900323345.1 Pseudochromis fuscus
AAGGTGTCTGCAGCAGACAATACAGCAGAGAGGAGACAATGAGCGACTTCACTGAACAAGCATCTACTTTCCGAGTTGACAATCCACTTCCTGGAAAAACTACTGTAAATAAATAAATAAATTCACCTATTTTAAGAATAGGTGATTTATAGAACAGTGGTAGACAGATAGTGTCTACTATATTTTAGCTAACTGAAAAATAAATATTTATTGTTTTTCACAATTCTGTAATTGTACAGACTGGTGTAAAGTCTAACATTTGTATAATTTGCTTAAAATGTAGTTTTACCAACACAGGAATTAAGCTACTCTGATGAGTTTGGACTTAATTTCTTCCTTGTCAGAAGAACTTAAAACAAATCCTCAAAATATCTCCAAGGAAGCCCATTTGGAAGCAGAATCAGAAATCTGTTCATAGCTACTATTCAATTTTCTTTCCTTTAACCACAGAGCTACTCATACCCACCCAGTGTGATGGAGCTCCTGGAGTCTGAACCAGTGCTCTGATACTCAGGGAAATCAAATCCCAACGTGTTGTCCCCTATCGACTGGGAGATGTCACGGAGATCCTCCATCAGGTCTCCACACAGCGGACTGCCGAGGAGGGAGTCCCCCAGAGGGGACGGGGGGCTGTAGAGAACCTCTGCCATGGTGGAGATCACGGACCCAGATCTGTGGGGAGATGGATTACACTGGCTGTAAGTACAAAAACACACAAGTCTTCCGAGGAGGTTGTGTTTTTGTGCATCTGTTAGAAACATTACAGAAAAACCACTGAATATATATGATAAAAAAATATATATATGTTGCGCTGTGTTGCACAAAACCTCAGACTGTATATAGAAATGGATGAAGCAACTAGGACTCAAAAATTAGACCAATGGGAAGTGCAAGAAAGGGTAAAACTCCTGACAGCCACTAGATGCTGGCTCCAAAAAAACTCTGACTCCAATTGAATTCAATTAAAAAATGATCATTTTCAATCATGAAATATTGAGTCAGTGATTTTTTTCCACAAGTCATTCTTATGTCATTGGCTAAAGTCATCCCTTCCTATCAGTGATCTGACAGCCCGGATCTCCAACAAGGCTGGCGCTGAAGTCGAGTCGATACCCATTGGATGGTGACCTCGGATTCAAGGATTAGACCCGCCTCCTCACTCCTCCCTTCATATCCAAATATGGTTATTTCTGGCTCCAAACAACCAACGTAGAGACGTTCAAATACCAAACTCCTGGCTTCAACATGCGAGTCCACAAAACAATGGGTGATGTAAAGTTCGCTTCGTCCAGTCGTCTACGCACAAAACTTACTGATGGTTATTGGTATTTGATGAGGCCATCAATCAACAGAGGAAGATCTTAATCAGCAGGTAAAAAAAAAACAACAAAAAAAAACCTACAGCTTATCACCACAGAGCTGCCAAACTTTCTGTTCTTCGTAGACGTTTTTGTTGGTTTTCAGGTTGTTTGTTCGGTTCCTACTCCTAAACTGGCTTTCAGGCAGTTACATGTTTACCAAGTGCACAAAAAACATTACAAAACACACATTTTGGAACATGTACTTTTCTTAACCTGTGTCTTGAACAGGATGTAGCAGAAGCAGCACATTCAAATCCAATGCACGTACACTACTGTTCAAAAGTTTAAGCCGCAGGGTTCAAAGCGTTGGAAAAAAGTAGCGGCTTATAGTCCGGAAAATACGGTACTCAGTATAACTCGATGTTGTGGTTGTTGTTTGTGTTCAGTTGTAGTTTACATATGTTTTGTGATACTTGTTTTTGGTAAAATTGGTCAAATTGTTTTTTGTAGGGTGACCAAACTTTTGAACGGTAGTGTATGTAATTAGTCAGATGTGAAAATCAGACGATTGAGTGTCAATATGAATGAGTAACCTGAGTTATTGTCTGATAAGTGAACCGTGCAGTGTGAGTCAACAGCAGCATGTTATTCCCAATGAATAATTTTCACATGCGAAATCCCAACCTGTCCCACAAAACCTAAATTCAGTCCGCCTGTCTGTTTTCTGTGCCTGTCTGTCCAGGGTCTGTCTCCTTGTAAGACTGGATCTTAAGGTATGTGTGGGTGGGAGTGTGGTGGAGCTCCCAGCTGCTCACAGCGGGGTAAAGGACATCTGTTTGAGCTATCGCACAACATAACAGCACCATGGCCAATTTCGTGTTCTGTAACGCTCTCTCCAACTTCCAGTAATTCATAGCAACAGATGTTAGTGTAGATTTACTTACTTAGCAGATAAGAACTTCTCAGAGCTTTTTTTTTTGGGTTATCCATTAATAACAATGCGATCATCCAAACAAAACTGTAGGATAAAGCAAAACAACAGCAGTCGGCTTTTATAAAAGATGAATCTTCTCTTTAAAACACTACAACTGTATCAGTGTTAACATCTCCAGAGAGCTGGCTGCGGCGCCACCACATGTGATGTCAAATCTCAGTTTACACAGCTGCGCACATCTGTACAGCAAGCATGAAAGAAACATAGCTGATGTGAAATTGCACAACTTTACCTTACACTGAACAAATGGTTGACAATTAGGTGAAATGTCTTTTGAGAAAACATGCACTGAGTCAACTCTTGGGGCCAGACGGCGAGGACACGATTGATCAAAGCATGCTTGTTCTTGTTTATCTACTCTTGTTGCAGCATGTCAGGGGACAGGTCCTGACACTACGCCAAAATTGTGTAAGGGAGAATATATGAGATGTTTGCGTAAATGGTTGTGTACTTGTAGCTACAGTACTTGTGTACCGCACCATATGGAATGTATACAATGTGAGCTGTCCTGGTTTACTGATCCCTTTCAGACAAAGCACAGTAACATTGTGGGAACATACATATTTAGGCAGCTGTTGACTAACAGGTCTGGCAAGTTGCTGTGACTTGCAACATCTGCCCTCTGTCAAAGTCATGCCACTGCCAGTCGGGAAACATTTCTCAGTTAAAGTGCAGATTGGGTAAATCTGATACTTGCTGCAACACAATAAAAGTTCATTAAGTTTACAAAATTTGAAATGCGACATCTTGTTTCTCCCCTGCACACACAGCCATAGATGTCCTGTATACACATCTTGTCCCAAAATCTTAAGAAAGTAGTGTAAGCCTTACATTTGATTCCCATCATCAATGCTCTGTTATGACACCGTGGTTGTTTGTCAGAAGATGTGTATAACCACTTCCAGATCTGTTCAAGCTGATTTCACATCTGAATTTTGTCCAAACCCACATTTTGAAATGATCTAAATCTGCACTGATTAGTTGATTTGCAATAAAATTCAGCAGCAACCGTTTCAGCCCTGGTTTAAAGAGCTTTGGATCCAGACAACCAGCAGACTTGATGGTTCCAGGTTCTCAAATGTGAGAACTTGCTGGTTGTCTCTGATTTTGGACATTTGAAGATATCTTGTTAATTTTGTTCCTGCAATTAGAAGATCAGAGCTGCAGGGTAACACATTCTGTTGCTTCTGTCTCAGGTGAATTTGTTAGAGGTCACCTCAGTTTTAACAGAGTTAATTGACCCCGTTTCCCTTTTCATAGATGAGTCTGGCCAGGCCCACGTTTCCCCTCCATCTCCTCAGAGGACATTGTGTTTTAACTCCCAGAGGAACTCTAATCCCAGCTCTATCTTTAGGCCACAGGAGAAGAGGAAACAGGAGCCGCAGTGAAGTCAGCTGCGTTCAACAAAGCATGTTACCAGATGACAGCAAGGATACAACAGACAATCCAGATCAAGACACAAAGCGCTGGACTTCAGGTCTGGTTAGACACCTACATATTCCCTTCTTATCTTAGAAGATTCAAGATGTGTGGTCAGGGTAAAGAAACACTTCATCTCTCATCTGTCGGTGTCCTCTGCTGACTCAGGGTCAGCTGTTCTGACCTGTGTTGGACCTTTGATCTCTCCACAACAAGCTCATCTATACACCACACACATCAAAAACTTCAAACAACTTGTGCATTTGCATCATAAACGTCTTTCTTGTCATCATGTGGCTGTGTGCGGTTTCTCACAGAAACAGGTGACTAGACAGGAAGTAAATTGGGGGGCTCAGTCGCTACGAACAATAAAAAAACAAGGAAGAAGAAGAAGTGTCTGTGGTCTTCTTAAAGAGGAACAAAAAGTTTGCAGTGACAGAGTCAACAATAAAGTCTGTTAGATTAACATGCTATAGGGCAGAAAGCCTCTTAGAGAATTACATAACAACATAGTTTGGAAACAAAAGCTTACCTCAGAGACTGGCTGCTATCCGGAGCACGTCCAGATCATGTTGCCGGGATGGACGCCTGTGTGACCGCGGAGGAGGAGGGAGGTGGATCGGTCCCGACGCACACACAGATCCTCCTGATCGGATCTGTGGAGCGCTTCAAGCGTCGCCTCCCTCCCTGCCGTCAAAACCCTCGGTTCATCCTCAGCAGGAAATAACGTAGAGGACAGCGGCATGACGCACACACCTCCTGACACACCTATGGTTTCAACCAATCAGCGCGCGAGGATCGGAGAACAGCCCGCCCTCGGTTTATTTTATTATTTTTTATTTCTAAGGGTTTATGACTTTCCTCCACAGTACAGGTCGGTGTGGAGGGATGTCTGTAAAACTCGACGCTGATTGGCTGTCTGCAGATGTAAAGTTAAGGGAAGTTCCTATATCACTTCCTGTAATTAAACGTCAGCAGCGTCACACATTGAGATTAATGAATGAATGGCAACCAGCAGGCTGTCTGATGAATTTAACCTCACTGTGAACAATCTGTGTTTGGTTTTCAAGTTCATTAAGTGATGTGCTGAAAATACTTGATTATAAATATATGATTGGGACGAAATACTTGTGCTTTGTTATATTGTGCATTTATTTAACTGCTGTCTTGAAGAGTTATACTTTATTTACAAAATTAGCTTATTGTGATACACGGTGAATCTCAGCTCAATCAGTAAGAAAAATGTTAAAATTACATAGAACTTCAGTCAAATCCATGTGATCCTGACATCATTTAATCCTATTAAGTCAACAAATTTGGATTTTTGAGTTAATTCTAGGGATAAGACAAAGAACCTGATGCAGCGTAATTATTATAAGTTAATTCAACATATGTGCATACACTGGACACTCACCACATAGTTTAATATTCAGCTGAACTGATTTTTTTAACGTATTACTTAATAAAATCAACATTTTGTGTTAAATTTACATAAAAAAACAAGATTATGACAGGATTCACTGTCTTAACATAACTTTTTCACCACCTCAGTATTGATAGTACATATAGTTTAATAAACATCAGTGAAAGCTTGAAAACAAAAATTTCTTCAGTGTGTAATGATAAAGGTTTCTTGGACTGATTTTAATAAGTTGTCAGAAGATCATGTGATGCCATTTTTTGTAAGAGAAAAACTTCAGTGTTTCCGTACTGGACTAAGGATTTGGTGTATAATGCTTGATGTACATTTTGCTATCTTCTATTATCATGCAGTCCTTTTATACGACAAAAGGTCCTGACCACTTTGCATATACAGTATGTCATGCAATCTGTACACATAAATTAACTTGAGCAATCGTGTAACAATCGCTTGTTCATACTCAAATATTTTATTTCGGATTTTTTTTTCTGCAGTCAGTTGGCTGTAGAGGATACGTGAGTTTATTGTTGGATTGCTGGATGTAAGTTACCATGTGGGATGACAAAAAAATAAAATTTTAATCTCAATTCTGTTTTCTAAAATAGTGTAATTGACATTTGACTGCTCTGAGTTAGGCTGTGGAGTCAGTGACAGGCTCCCATCAGTTATGTGTAATGGCATTTACTTGCTGTTGTTCTACTAAGAGAATTTTCTCTCAAACTGGATGCACGTTCTGGGAAATGGATTTGCTCCCAAAAAATAATAATAATAATTAAATAATTGTTTTTGAAGCTCACAATTAATCACATTATTTCTATTGCTTGCTGTACATTTAGAGTTGTTGTTGTGTATATTGTTAGTACTGTAAACCGTCTCCCCCACTGCACACAAGTCGGCTTTTCTGTCAGTATTTTTCATGAAGCCCTTGTGTTATTGAGTGTCACCTGCCACTATCCCACATAAAGCACCCACTAACACAACATGTAATATGTGGCGCCACCTACTGTGAACTGATGCATGACAATGATAATGTTTCAGTGCCTCTCTCAGGGTACTGCTGCCATTATCTTTTCCTGTTGACTTCCAACGTGAATCCAGACAATAAAGCTCTTGTGGTGCTCAGAGCGTTTTCAAACTAGTGGGAGGAAGATAATTTATGGGTTTTTATTGTTTTGTTTTTAATTTGCTTTTTACCTCAGCACCTGGTTTCCCTGATCCATCTGTGAAGGAAAAACATGCACTTCATGTTTTGTGAATTAGAGACGCTGTGAACCAAATATCTGCTTTGGTGAAGTGTGGGCTGGAAGTTGAAAACTCAAAGCTCATGTCAACACTCAGGTGTAACAGCATGACTCTTGGTTGCTGTTTACTTTTATTTATTTATTTTAGGATCGTACCTGATCTAATTTATTACCAAACATTTTTCTTCACAAACAGAAAGATACATGTCAGCATAATCGTAAGCCGCGGAGGCTTTTAAGATTAGTATTTCAACATATAATGAGCTCCTTAAAGGGATTACAGGAAAGGAAAATATTCCAATAACTAAGACTTCACTGTTGCACCTCAGTGCAGCTCTTATCACCACAAAGATCAGACTCCAGTCATTGTTTGTGCTGCCATTGTTTCTTTTCCAGTCTTTATTTAATCATCGAGGAGAAAGTACAAAGTTAAGACATGAAAGAAAATAAACAAAGGCCAGTTCTTACAGCCAACTGCACCTCATGCGGTACAAGTAACAAATGTGTAAAGTGATTAAAGTTACCATCAAATTCATATTGTGAATCTGTGCCACTCACCTATTCAGTAAAACCTTTTGAAATCAAACACTGATTCTTTTGTTGGGCTTTGTAAAGGAGTCCAACCATTTTTCCAGAGTAGAGAGGTGACAAGGATGCGTGTGCTCCTGTGATGTATTGCTGCCCTCCAGGGAAGGCAGTAGGTTGTATAGTTAGCTCCTGATGGGGTAAAATCACAACCCTGAAACCACACAACCTACTACCTCACCCTGTACGAACACCATGAGTCACCCAGGCGGGCAGGGAGCTGATCTGGACCTGAGGTCATAATTCATCACTGCATAACTCCAGATAAAAGTACTTTGTTGTTATTACAAAAAGGGTAGTGATGATAATGTTAGAAGGTAAAATGTCACATTTATACAAAAAAAAACCCAACAATGAATTAGTTAAAGTCAGCATGCAGTTAAAGCACGAGCAGTTGTTAACAGACAAAAACAAGACACAAAAGTTCTGTTTAAAATCCACAAAAATCTAAAAATATCAAGTTACCTGCTTCTCCACTACATCACCTGCTGACTGGGTACACTTTAATAAATGAAATCAATACAAGTCGTCAGTTATAACCTCAGGAAAACAGTAATAGCCCCAACATTTTGGAGATGACTGAAAGTAAGCAATTAAAAAATAAGAGGTTGATAGCTTCGAAAGAGAGAGAGAGAGAAAAAAACATTTCACTGCAGAAAGGTCAGATTTCCTCCTTGATGGTGAACATGACGTCATCACAGTCGCTTCAGGAAAGACAGTAAGTTGTATAGTCATCTGACAGCTTGGGAATGACCCTAAAACTATACAACCTACTACCTCACCCCAAAGGACAGTTCATCTCCTGCAGGTGTCTCACAGCCACACGGTCCAACAGGAAGAAACAGGAACTCACAAACAATAAAAACCTTCAGGAAACCAGGAAATGACACAAAGTGTGCATTAACACGTGGGTGATTCAATATTTTAAATTTAATACTGACACCTGATAAAAAATATATACATGCAGTGTGTGAGCTGCAGTTAAAAAGAAAAAAAAAAGTCAGTGTTCCCAAGGTCAAAATAGATTATTCCATATTTTAAGTTGTAGAAATGTTATTTTTAGTAAGTTTAGGACCTCAGAGGATACCTCATCTTCTAAATTACTACATCTAAAAAAAAATTATGTATAAAATAATTATGCTTTTTTAAAAAATATATTTTACAATTTAAATGTTTTTTTTTATTTTCTATATTTGCAGGAAATCCAATGTGATGTGATCGAGCAGCGTGAGCTGTGCAGCGAGACATCATCATTCCTTAATTGTTGCAAATCAAAGAAAGCTGTCAAAATACTTCCAGTGTGTCACTTGAGCTTGACAGGTCGCCTCCCCTCTCTGCAGCGTCAGGTCTGCGCCTTCTGTCAGCTCGACTCCTCTCAGGTTTCCTCATCTTGACGCTGACAAATGAGAGGAGAGAGTGAGCTGCTGCCGGGTGTTCAAAGGTCAGACTTTCACTTCTTGTCTGACACACGAGCGAGCGTCACGTAACAACAACAGAGCACCTGAATCCGCATGCTCGCACACGTCACACACACACACACACACACTGGATGGAGAAAAGCAGGACGTGCACCTTTTCTCTGTGCTTGTGTGTAAACACCTGCCCACAAAAGCAGGAAAGCAGGTGCATGCACGTCAACACACGGAGAGTTTCTCTTGCTTCTATTATTCATGAGGATCCTGTTTGGCTGTCTGTGCCGGTACCTGGCGGCTAAGGTAACATCCATTAGATCAACAAACACAGGAACAGTCGACTGAGCAAAAAACCCTTTAACTCGCCAGTAAAGTCCTCTGAAGCTACCAGTTGTACTTCACCTGGACCCTATTTGGATGTCACAGGAACTCTGGGTGCAAATAAGCATGAATTTGTATGTGTGAGTGTGTGTTTGGCTGGAAGGTCAAGCCGACAGGTTGTGGTTGTTTCAGGGAGTTTCCTGAGTGAGACAGGAGAGGCTGCGGCTCTGCTGTGGTTTCCCCTCGAGCTGGGGAGCGACAGGGGAGACGCGAGGGAGCGAGGTGGGGTCCAACTTATAAAAAAGTGAGTCACTGCTTTAACTCCTCACACGCACATGCACGCACTAGTTTGCGGTTGTTTTATTGCAGGTCGGTTATCCCATAAATGCCACACAAATCTCTATATGAGCTACTTAATGTCCGAGCCTATGAGGTACACGTGGTGCTCGCTCCTTCACTTACACTGCTAATGTGTGTGTGTGTGTAAGGTATCAGGTTTATACAGGATGAAGGCCTTTTTACTCAAGGGTCAGTTCAGGTAAAATACACAAAGCACATGGTTTTGAAGCATGTGTTTATACCTCCATCCACATTAAAGGTGAACTGAAGTTTAGGTGCACAAAGCCGTGTTAAAAATTCAAAAACTTTTTACTTTTTTTTTTAAGATAATCCAAACTTTAATTTTAACTTCTTCTCTCAAAGACAAAGTCCCGTGACAAACTGCTGACAGGTCGTTGTGTGAATTATCTAAAGTAAAATAATTTTTTTTTGTAATTAAAGTGAACGTTTAACATTTTTCCAAAATAACTATCTAAGATTATATAATTTTTTAATCACTAATATACACACTAGTGGTAAGTGAAATGAATCCTGTGTATTTAACTGTGTGTTTTGTTATAAAATGTGTTCAGGGTGCATGTATATATATTTTATAATAGAGAGTAAGGGGAGGTGTAACTCTCTGCAGCTGTGGTCTCTACAGAAGAACATTCATCCAACACTGTGGATGCACAAGGCTATAAACTGTACAACTGTGTTAAACTGTCACCATTGATCTTTACAATTATTTGAGTTGAACCACTGCTCTCTTTGAAGTGAGGGCGCCCTGTGTGCCTGCAGGACAGGGATAAAACTGTAAAATCAGCAAACATAAATCTAAAGTAATTGCCCCCGTTTTTTGTTTTTTCATTTTTACGTAACGGCACACTCAGTCACTTCGCTGGATAAGATCGGGAGATAAAGTCTTATAATGGCATGAGATAAAAACCCATGATCCTGAATGAAACCCATGACTGTATTTGTGCGGGAGTCTGCTGATCTACGCTGCATCCAGAATTATTCAAGACAGTCACATGGCTTGGAACGAAATCTAATTTCATTAAAAAAAGAAAAAGAAAAAGGAGTGAAAACCCCAACGCTGGAGCAGCACTGTCACCTTGTGAAGGTGTCCTGTCCCTGTGTGTGCAGTTGACCAAAACCGCCAACAGGTGTCATGTCTCCCCAAGTACACAGGCAGCGTGTGTGCAGAGCCGAGGGCTCTCGTGACAATGAGGCCTTTGTGCAGTTCCGGGGTGCCAGCCGGTGTGCCCTCGTGTACTGTTTCCCTCTAATCTTCATTTGACCTTTAGGCTGACGGCTTTTCTTTCCCCCTTTTTTCCTGACTAATTTCCTTTGAGGAGATTATCTTCGAGCTGCGGCGCAGACTTACTGATTCAGATGACATGACGGACACACTGCGCTGGGGAGAGAGAGAGTTTTGACAAGACGCGTCGCTCGCTGTTGTGTGCTGGAAACAATTGTGTTCAATAACCTAACGACAAACTGGTAATTGTGTTGTGTGCCTGCAGGCAGCTGAAAGAGGGAAGCGGATGATTCTGCCCAGAGAGCAGTCAGAAAGGCTTTTGGACTGCAGCAGTGTGACGGCATGCACGCACACACACACACACACGTGCGCAAGTAAATGCATTGAGAGTGAAGTATATTTAAAAATATATATTAATAAAAATCTTAAACTAACCTTGATATTGATTTCTGACCAGGAAAAATAAAGTCATTGCCAAATAATGAGTCTGCAAATAAAAGAGAAAAACAGAGACATAAATATAGTAACAAACACACACACACACACACAGTAAGGTGTCCATGTAGCACCCAGGTCATAAACCTGCCAAGCAGTTACTTGAGTGTATCATTAAGGCTGATGCAACATATGTTAGAGTGATCATGGCTCAGAATACTGCAGCCGAATTTAGACTGGATAACTATATTACCATATTATACTGGCCAGTGCTGAAGAGGCTTCGATTCATCTCTCAAAGCATACACTCCAGAAAATGACTGGTGAGAATTATACAGCTGGTGTGTCAGAGGGCTTTCAAATTAACTTGTGGTTTTTAGTTTTAGTTTTCTATAATTAACAGTTTCTTTATTGTGGTTCAGTTTTAATTTTAAAAAAATCCCAAAAAGCTGAAATTTCAAAAATGCTTAAAATCATGAAAAGTAAAAGATGATTTAAGATTTGTAAATAAATAAGAACACAAGTTAATCACATTTTTTTCACTAATATATTTTTGTAGTAATTTTTTTTAACTTTTTTACTGGTCACCTCTGTGTCCAACACACACACATGCATGCACACACACACGCACGCACACACACGCACGCACGCACGCACACACACACACACACACACACACACA